>JZKD02S1672837.1:926803-941403 GCA_000966675.3 Picea glauca | reverse complement strand
ACAACCTTCTACACTTATTGATACACCTACTCCTGCACACACCAATGGTCATCCACTATCAGATACAGGGCCTTCTACTGTCAGGGGCAGGCCTGACAAGCAACCCCTTATCTTTTCTCGTAAAAGGGGGAGAGGCAGAGGCCGACATTGATATTAGATAGCTAGCTGCTAGTTTTGTTTCATTTGTCATTGTATATCAGACATCTATACACTCCATCATGATGATGAATCATGAGATACATTTTATAATTATATAAGTGATGTCGTTTTGTATTGGAGAGGCCCTTCAACATTCAATATCGACTTTGATGTATAATTTTTTATTTGGCATCCACTAGTGACTACATATATATCAGTGATTTCTCCATATTTATGTGCCAATGTGTTTATCTGATGTTGTTGTTGTTTTATATGTTTAAAATTTGAAAAAAATGAATATATTTTGTATTTTTTAATGTTTGTCGTGGTTTTCCAATTTTTTGCCGACTTTTGCCGAAACGATTTTTTTTCGGACCCTCGCCAACTTTTTGCTGATGCCGACTTAATCAACACTGTTTTAAACGATATAATAATTTTTTAGATTTCTGTGTTTTTTAAAGGTCAGGGTTAATAAATTTTTTGGAGAATGTACATGAGAGTGGTCCCTATGAGTGCATTTGAGTCATCATTTCAAATCACATAATACTTTCAGATTTCTGTATTTTTTAAAGATCAAGGTTCAGAATTTTTTTAAAGGGTTAAAGAGCATATACTTTGACAATAATTTGCAACAGCAAGGGCATTATTTGACAAAATCAGAGCCACAGTTGGAAGCTCCATATTGGGCAGGGAGCACGACTGCAGGCTCCATGGAAGGGATTTCTTGGTGTGGATTCTATAACAGTTGCCAAGAGCTGGAATTGTTCAATGCAAAGAAACCCAGATGCAAGTGACGGGCCAGGGGGGCTGCTATCTTCAAACAAAAGGCCAACAAGAGGGTCAACACAACTCCAACTACAGTGACAGGGGGAATCCATCATGCAGCACTGTGTAGTTTGTATTTGTGACTGAATCGAATCTGAACTTGGGAGGAAATTCAGCTAAGTCAAAATCTTAGCACAATTTCCATATGGAAAGGCCTTATTCTGCTAAATTGCGCTACTATGTCATGGAGTACACCACTTCCACTGTTGCATCATCCACGTAATCTCCCTTCTCATCTGGCATTGCTCATAGAGGTGTGTGAGGATAGTCCTCCAAAATCTCAAGTTTCTTCTCCAAAGTTCTTTCTTGATGCTAGTGAGATTCCAAGCAATTGGCCACTAGATTGAACATGTGCCACTATGCATCCAACATCCCTCTGAAGAGATTCCTCCTTCCATGTGTATGCCTAGGGTCTAACAATGAGAAACACATAGGTCCTCCATTGGCTGCATGGATGCACAGTTCTCTCCTCTGTCAGCCTACTATTTCCAGCTCTTCCAGGCACACTTAGAGACAAGTCAGATGTTTAAGCTTAAAAGTAGCATGATACTCTTCGTTTTTGTCTTGGAAGAAAGAAGGTATATTTTCCATAAATACTCTGGGACTCTCCTTCTCATCAGTAGACTTGGGAGCTCTGCGATTAGGGTTGTTAGAAGAATCACCCCTTCTTGCTCTGCTACACCTTTTGTGTTTAGGGGGGATAACCTTTTTTTTGGGTGCGAGGGAGGCACGATCCCTTATCAGCTTCCATGCAACTCATATTAGGTTGTGCTGGAGAATCATTAGGCTTTGAGTTATTATCACTTAGGATTATTCGAAGTGCCATGGAAGACCAACCCTGATCTAGGCACAAGCTTGGCATGGAAACAAATGACACAACATCGTTTTGAAGGGGGGAAACAATAAGGCTGATCAGGGAGAAGTGGCAAGGCATTACATAGAATGGGAGGGGATAAGAAAGAAGAAACAAAATGTGAGGGGGGGCTCTGGTCATCAACTTATGAAGATGGACCGGAAGCATCATTCCAAAGACGGGAAGGACAAAATAATGAATACTCCACTTCCAAGTTCCATCAGACATAAAAGCTAAACCAAATAGAACCTTCTCTACAGATACTTAGCAAGTTGTCTAACCAATCTTAATCACAATGATGTTGAGGCAGCATTAGAAGTTAAAATCATGATTAGTGTTTTGGGAATATCAACTCATGATGTGTTTGTTGAGATTTGGGTACCTTGGAAAGTGGTCCCCTTGTGGTTTTGGGCCTCTAACCACAAGAGGGAGATGTTTGTAACTTTGTACCATTGTGCCATGTATTTTATGTCTAATTTCACTTTGACTTAGGAGATTTAAGTCAAAAGTGAAATTTGGTCATTTTAGCCTAAAGTGACTAATTATTCACTAAGTGGGTGAATGAGGTGACATAAAGTGAAGTTAGGGAATTTAACCCAAAGTGGGTTTTGAGTTGAGATTCTTTTGGAGAGATCTCAACCATTGATTAGGGATGGCTTGGGATGATCCTAGCCATCCATGTTTTAGGTTTCCTTATGGAGGTTCAAGAGGGACACAAGGGGCAAAGGGAGGCTCATTCACTCATATGTTCACCAAGAGAGTTGGGTTAGGAGCATGGAGATGGGAATGGAAGCATTGGTTGAGGGAAGCTTGGGGGCCTTCTTCCATGGAGGATTCATGGAGGCTTAGACCCTCATTATTTCTTGGTGAGAGCTATGGCTAGGAGGAGAGCGCACAATTAGCAGGACTTGTGCTACTTCAGATGTGATTGATCCATGGCGAAGGAGGCACACAACTAGTTGATTGTGTGCAAGGGATTCTTCATTGGGCCAAGGAGAAGGTAGGGCACATCATTTCAATGGATAGAACAACAAGGAGGGAGGACGCACTTTCCTAGGTGCATTCTTCTTGGAACCTGTGCTACGAGCTTGAGAGGAGCTTGCTATCATACCAAGTTCTATTGTATTGTATTCCTTGTTGTATTCATTACTTGAGATCACCATTATATATACTTTCATTCCAAACTGGTTTTCCCCAAGGGGGTTTTATCCAAGGTCGTGTTGACCAAAATTACTTGAGTCCAAATTTCATGCATGCTTAGTTGTTAAATCAGTTGTAAGAGTTATAAAGATCTAGAGGAGTGTTACTTGTTTTGAGTTATATTGCATGTGCTAACCACCGGTTCGAAAACACTTGCAAGGGCACCTCAAAGAACACTTAACCATCAAAATTATGAGTAGAAAAGTACTTGACTGTTTGCTGTCCTAAAACAGCAGCAAAGGACAGTTTTGGAGACTAAACTTAGAGCCCAACAAGAGGTCAAAGACAGACCTGTTGGGCAGCCTCATAGTACCTCAGTTTTCTACATGGTATCAGAGCCTTGGTGGCTAAGTTTGACTGATTTATAGAGCATTCAATGGGCAGTTTTGTGGGACTGTTTTGGACATTTGTGGACAGCCTCTTTTCACACATGTGTTGACAGGACTGAGGCTGTAGTTGGACAACCTCTTTTCACAGCTGTGTTGACAGGAGTGAGGTTGTAGTTGGACAACCTCTTGTCACACCTATGTTGATAGGAGTGAGGTTGTACTCTTTTGCAGTCTGTAGCATCAGTGTGAGTTTCAGTGGACAGCCATGTCAGTGTCTCAGATGAGGGCAGAGGATAGGCTAGGCGGAGCTAGCAACTAGTCCCCTTGGAAGAACAGGATCATATTCGTCTTGGAGAATCTTGAGCTATGGGATATAGTTCAAGCTCCTATGGTGATTCCTCCTGCACCTGTTGCATCTCCATTGTTGGATGCAGATTTCAGGAAGAAGAACACCAAGGCGAAGAGAACTATTTTTGATGCGGTGAAGGATCACATCATACCCCACTTGACTGGGGAGGACTATGTGTTGATGAATGCAGCTATGTGAGACATTCTCCAACTTACAAACCTATGAGGTGTGGATCATTGCAGCTATGTGAAGTCTTTCTCTCARCTTACAAACCTGAGAGAAAGCCCCTAAGAAGGGTACGTGGTTCCTGCCTGAAACAGAGCTAGGAACGTAGAGATGACCTCCACCATTTAGAGAGTGAGAAKAACTCCAGATGATTATCCATTGGGAAAGGCGATCTGATGAGTTGGACGTACCTATGGTTGAGCACAAGGTGAAYGTGTGAAATCCCAAAGTGCTAGGTGCATCATCATGTGAACATAAATGAAGATGATGTGTTAGCCTCCTATGAGCAGCAGAGTTGACAAGAAAACTCCAGATGATTCTCCTGTGTGAGGCAGTGGGAAAGAAGATCTGTAGAGTGGATGTGCCTGTGGATGAGCACAGACGAACTTGTGTAGTTCTAGTTCTTCTGTGTAATGCAGTGAGCCAGAGCTATGACATCCCTATGGATGTGCCCCTAGTGGATGAGCATTATTAGGTGTATCAGATCCTTTGCTATATGTTGTTCAAGAGTTAAACTTGCCTGTAACCCTAATTGTTATGTAAAGGGTATAGGTCGGCCCCACCTTAATGTGATTAATAACAAATGTAAAAGATAATTAATATGGTTAATATTAATTATAATAATAATAATAATAATAATAAATTATATAGTGACTTAGAGAGGTCGGCCTTATTGAGCCAATAGATGCCTTTGTTGATTGGACAAGTCTAATATAAGTAAGGGATGATTCCCCATTGTGGAATCATATCTTTCTTGTGTGTTTGTAAATTACAACAAATACATCTACTTGGTAAAAGGTGCGCAACTCTCTTGGGCGCTAGTCTTCTAGGGCTTAAGCACCCTCTTGTGTGCTAGGTCTTTCTTGGTTGTGAAGGTCTTTCTCTTGAAGATTATAGCAAAGGATTTGGCTGGGTTTTCTTCCCTTGTTGAGAAGGGTTTCCCAGGATACTTCTTGTGTTCTTGTGCATGGTGTTTCTTCTTGTGATCTTGGTTGCTGCAACATTATTGTTTATGGTTAAGTGAAATGCTAAAATGGAATGAACTTCATGCTTAACCTAGCTTATGAAAAATCAACACTATGCCTTTGAGATGTGGGCCTCATTTTGCAAGTTGTACCAAAGTCCCAACCAGAACCGGAAGATGGTTCTACAGGACAAGCTCAGGAGCATTCAGATGCTCGATTAAGAGTCAGTTACATCATTCCTTGGCAGATTTACACAGATTCGAGATGAGTTGGCCGCAATCGAGGAGATTGTGGATCCTGACTTCTTGGTGAGGACAACTTTTCCAAACCTTGGGGTTCATTTGTATGAGGCATTGTGTCCCAGGGGGTCATGCCTACTTGGGAGAGACCTTGGGTCGACTTCGTACAGGAGCTGAGATGCAACTTTGGGTCTTCAGGACAACAATGTATATCTGAGGGTGATGAGAATCTTGCTCTTTGGACAAGGGCAAGAAGAAGGTCGGCAAGGGTGCTAGACGGGGTCCCAAGATGGGGGCCAAGCCACAGGAGGGTGGTAGTGGGAAGAAGAGGGACATGCGCACAGTGAGATGCTTTGCTTGTGGAGAGATGGGGCACTATGCTGGACAGTGTCCCAAGAAGAAGAAGAAGCAGCAGGATGGTACGACAACGACAACGACAACAAAGGAGCAGGAGTTCATTGCTCAATTTGAGAGAGAGTGTGCTTTTGTCAGTTGTTGTTTGTTAGTTGATTCACCATCCAACGATAGGTGGGGAGACAGAGTTGAGGAGGTCCCATTGACTCAAAGTATTGATTTAGAGGGAGCTCAGACTCAGTTTTCAAGGACACCATCTTTAGGGGTGACTGGTCCACTCAGGACACTTCAGTTTCAAAGTTGTCGAGTAGACAGAGAGTTGGTGAAGAGGCTTCAAAGCATCAACGATTGATGAGTGGGAGTAGGGTGCCAGAGAGGCTTGGGCCTCACTTGGCTATGGAGACGAGCAGATCATGTTCAAGTTCCACTTCAGGTGGAAGTCACTTGGTGAGAGACCAAGTTGAGTATCTTGGTGAGATGCCAAGATTCAGATACTCTTGGTGAGATGCCAAGAGATGTGACTCTTGGTGAGATACCAAGAGAGAGACACTTGGTGAGATGCCAATAGCAGTTAACTTTGGTGAGATGCCAAGATTGAGATCTTTGGTGTGATGCCAAGATCTAGGTGATCTTGGATAGGTGGAGATGCACTTCCATCTATAAATCATGCAGGTCGAGCAGATCTGTATTAGAGACCACTTTTGATGATCAGGGTACAGCCATACTCACCGAGTATTTGCCAGCAGGAATCCATGTCCACTGTAGGGATGAGATTGGGGGGTGAATGACACTTTCCTCGATAAGAGGGAGTGTTGAGATTTGGGTACCTTGGAAAGTGGTCCCCTTGTGGTTGTGGGCCTCTAACCACAAGAGGGAGATGTTTGTACCATTGTTCCATGCACTTTATGTCTAATTTCACTTTGACTTAGGAGATTTAAGTCAAAAGTGAAATTTGGTCATTTTAGCGTATAGTGACTAATTATTCACTAAGTGGGTGAATGAGGGGGCATAAAGTGAACTTAGGGAACTTAACCCAAAGTGGGTTTTGAGTTGAGATTCTTTTGGAGAGATCTCAACCATTGATTAGGGATGGCTTGGGATGATCCTAGCCATCCATGTTTTAGGTTTCCTTATGGAGGTTCAAGAGGGGTGCAAAGGGCAAAGGGTGTCCCATTCACTCATATGATCACCAAGAGAGTTGGGAGAGGAGCATGATGATGAGAATGGAAGCATTGGTTGAGGGAAGCTTGGGCACCTCCTTCCATGGAGGACTCATGGAAGCTTAGACCCTCATTATTTCTTGGCAAGAGTTATTGCTAGGAGGAAGGCGCACTCTAGGAGGACTTGTGCTACTTCAGATTTCATTGGTTCATGGTGGAGGAGGAACACAATTGGTTGATCGTATGCAAGGGATTCTTCATTGGGCCAAGGAGGAGGTAGGGCACATCATTTCAATGGATAGAGTAGCAAGGAGGGAGGGCATACTTTCCTAGGCGCATTCTTCTTGGAACCTGTGCTACAAGCTTGAGAGGAGTTTGCTATCATACCAAGTTCTATTATATTGTATTTCTTGTTGTATTCATTACTTGAGATCACCATTATATATACTTTCATTCCAAATTGGTTTTCCCTGGGGGGGGTTTATCCAGGGCATGTTGACCAAAAATACTTGTGTCCAAATTTCATGCATGCTTAGTTGTTAAATCAGTTGTAAGAGTTGTAAAAATCTAGAGGAGTGTTACTTGTTTTGAGTTATATTGCATGTGCTAACGACCGGTTCGAAAACACTTGCAAGGGCACCTCAAAGAACACTTAACCATCAAAATTATGAGCAGAAAAGTACTTGACTATCCTAAAACATCAGCAAAGGACAGTTTTGGAGACTAAACTTAGACCCCAACAAGAGGTCAAAGCCAACCCTGTTGGGCATGTTAGAAAAGTAGGTGTGCTTGTTTAACCAATAAACAATATAGCAATATTGTCACCCAACCATAGGCCGAAGCCACCCCCGAGCACCTTAACCTTGATAGAGAGAATAATTCTGGAAGCAAACCCTAGTTCCAAAACCCAATCAAGGTAGCGTACCACTCTCCAGAGATAGCATACCAAGCAGAAAGTCCAAACCATAACCAAGATAAAGTCCAAGCCTAAAACCGAAAAATACAAGTTGCAGTAGCTGCAACTGCAGCTACTCTTCAAACTTGCGCACTTACTAAATTTATGCAGTGAGCACTAGATTTATGCAGTTGCGAGCTCTGTGTGTCCAAATTAGCTCTGGCATCCTGTATTTATACTGTTCTTCCTTAGTTGTCTGGGCCGACTTCTCTTTCTGGAGGCTAAAAACTCAATATTAATTATTTTATTTAGTCGACTTGTCTTCTAGGGTTATGTCCAATGCTTTAGGATTTTTTCTTGCTTCCTAGAATATTCTATTCTTGACAAGGTTACACGTGGAGGTTTAATACCTCCCGCAACTACCATAATATCAATAGGGAAGCCTCATAATACCTCAGTTTTCTATAGTGTCTCCACTCCATCACAAATCTAGGTGTCTATGCCATATAATGCAGTTAATGGGATGGATGTTCTAGTTGTATTACCCAATCTTTCACAAGACCAAATATTGACTTCATGATCCTCCAAGGCCGACTATGTTGATCTAGCTCATCCCCTGTTTGACATTGTCATCAATATGAATCTTTTGGCCCCACTTTGTCCATGAGAGTCCACTACATGACTAGAGGATATTCTAGCTTGACAACGATCAATCATTGGAAATCTCTATTCACTCTGTCTCTCTCTCTCTTGTAGATCATTATTAAGGATCCTCTAGAGACTTTACCCTATTGGATGCTCAAAAGAATCCTCCCAAGTCCAAGCAGAGATCACTTGACTAACAAAACTCTCTACACCAATATTTGCCAAAAAAACCCACAACTCTGTTCCCAAAAGGATGGGTTAATGGAAGCTTAAGTGACTGGATCTAGTTACCATATTCTTGATTCTATTAATACTTGGGGAAAGTCACTAATAAAGATTGAGTACATGAGGTCAACGATAATTGTTTCAAAAGATTATTAATGACCAAAGAGTCTCCTTCTATCTGTAATTTTAATTTCCCGAAGCCTTGATGAGAAGCTAAATGAATATTGTAATTGAGTGCTTGTAATTTTGTAGTGTCGTTGGTATCTACTCTAATATTGGTTGCATAAAACTATCATAGAAAGCCGCTAGTCATCACAAATTATTCCTCCAATTCTTGTTGGACTCAGATTGCCTCTCGAGGCCCCATTGAAATTTAGTTTCAGATATGAAGGATCTAGGGGTCTCCAAGGGGTCCCACCAAGATCAAATTAATGGAGTGATGCTTGAGATTTAATGTGATGAATGCCAATGCCCCGATTTGTGCATATGTTCTTCTCAACTTTTGTCAAGTTTAAATCCATTTCTTTCCAAGACTTAGAATGAACGGTTTCTCGTAAATTTATTTCTATTTGTTGAAGAACAAGACAAGTTACTTTTACCTGGCTTTTGATATCTTTCCTCCAAACACTCCAAATGATGAAGCTAGGGAGGAGGTCCCGGATATAATTTGTGATTCGACTCTTGTACTCACCTTTGGGCCATTGTCATATCATCTCATAACTTCGTTGGAATCTCCCTTTGCTTCATCTCATCTTACATGGAGTCTATTCTATGACGAACCAATCCGGTCCAGATCACGAGCGTCCAAAATATTTGGACTATAAAGAAATCCATAAGGATAAAATAATATATATATATATATATATATATATATATATATATATATATATATATATAGAATAAATGTATGAGAATATGATAGTATAGTATGATCGTGATTACAAATGAGGGCCATATATATACCCATGCATGGGTGCCCTTTCACTAAGACGCATGTCTCTTCATTTAAGGTTCCTCTTCATAAATTGTTAA
The DNA here is from genome assembly GCA_000966675.3 of Picea glauca. Lineage (NCBI taxonomy): Eukaryota > Viridiplantae > Streptophyta > Pinopsida > Pinales > Pinaceae > Picea > Picea glauca. Next base: position 931,969 of record JZKD02S1672837.1, on the reverse strand, counting down.
TTATTAATTATTAATTATTGTTATTATTTATTTATATTTATATTTTATATATTTATGTCTATTACATTTCCTTCCCCTTTAGAAATGCTTTGTCCTCAAAGCATATTTATGGAAAGGCTTTGCATCTTTTCTCTGGCTTGTAATGTCTTTGCATGATTCTTTGTTCTTGATGACACAAGACAGTATGAACTTCTAATTGTTGAGCAGAACTATCCCATCCTAATTCGATTCTTTGTGGAATATTGCGCCTATAGGATTCCCAAGATAATTTGTTATTATGAGACTCAATTGTATTGGCATCAATATTCTTCGGACAATAGATCAATTGTTTATGTTCTGAGCGATGTTGATACTTTGACTGGTTCAGGTGCTTGTTCTTGTGGTTAGGATGTCGATAAGGTGTCTTTGTAGCATGACTTTTCCTTATTGTATTTGTAGCGTTTTCTTGATTTACTCTCAGGGTTTTATTTTCTTCATGCACTGATGTTGCATTGTTAATCGATGAACTTCTATTAGTAAGTACACTTAGAATTTCCATCATTTGTACTCTAATGTCCGAGGAAGCCTTTACTTTAACTGAATTGGCATCTTCCTGAGTTGCGATGTTGATTGGATTTGTATTTGTCCTTTTCTCCACCACTTGGGTTTTTACATCTAAGGACCTTGATGCGTCCTTCTGGATAAGTTGTTCGAACTTGTTTTCCAGTGACTTCTTATCATTTTAAACCTTCTTAATTTGCATAAGTAGATTTTGATTATGATTCTCTTGAAATGAAAGTTCTTCATTTTTATCTGTGATAACTTTATCATATTCTTTTTGCACCTTTGATATTGACCACTGATTTTCTCAAAGGATAACCTTTGAAATAACTTTAAGGTCTTTTGATGAAGGTACTATCGAATCCGACTTCATTTTAATATCATGAAATCTCATCTTCTTCTTATAGGAAAACACCAAAAACGTTTTCTCCGTGTTTAAGATGAAGGTACCCAGTTTTTCAAACCACGGTAAATTGAGAATTATGTCAATCTCTTCTTTATACATAGTTGTAACATTGAATTGAGATATATATTCATAATCAACAATTGTTACCTGCAAGTCCTTAATTTCATATTGTCCCTTGCAAAAAATATTTTCATCGTTAATTATATTTGGCTATGGAATTAATAATTGATTTGCCAAATTGATATTAATGTAATTTTCCTTATGGTTTGTGCTGATAATGATGTTAATCTCTTTTCCTTGAATACTCCCCTTTAATGTAAATAATCCGCAACATGAAACTGGACAACCTTTATAAGAAAATCTTCCTTCATTTTATTAAAATAATTTTTTGATCCTCAAGCAATTAAATACTTGTAAACTTTTAAACACTCCTTAAATAAATCCAATCATCTTGGGAAACTTTTGAAAAAATAACTTTATTTTTATTTTTTTCTTGCTAAAACCCTTGAATTTGAACTTCTTCTCTTTCTCTTTGAGAATATATATATATATATATATATATATATATATATATATATATATATATTCCTTTTTCCTAGATAATCTTTTTTATCTTTTTTTCTTTTATATATATATAAGGAACCTTAAATATCCTTTTTTTTATTTTCTTTCTTTTTAACACTTCACTCTAATGTACCCTTTACCACTTTAGAGTAATTAATTTCACTTAGGATAACTTTGGTTATTATATGTATTATAATAACTTCTTAACAATCTTGAGTTAGGATTTTTAGTACCTTTAATTAATTTTACAATCAAGTTCTTAAAGCTCGTGACTTTGGAAATATGAGTGGCGGTTGTTCTCTCACACCACAATATGTATGGTGCCCACAATGTATTGACCATGAAATCTACTCTATGAATATTGGAAGCTAGATTTGCTTCCAAACCACTGCAAGTGTTGGACTGTATGGCTACGGAGACAGGCAGATTGTATGATGGTGTATGGCAGCAGTATGACAAGTGGTATGGTGGTGGATGGCTGGGCAAAAGAGGTTGTACGGATATCGAATGTACATCAGATTGTGGACAATATGACAACTCTGCAATTAAAATTCGTCGCTCTTTGCAATTAATGTTTAGTGGCTGCGTATTGAACAACGAATGTAATTTATTATTTTTTTTGGCAATTAACTCAATTCGTACGACAGTCTGTACGAGTGGATGGTACATCAATTGAATTTGGTACGAAATGTAATGAACCAATCCGGTTCAAATCACAAGCATCCAAAATATTTGGAATATAAAGAAATACATTAGGATAAAATAATATATATAGAGTAAATGTATGAGAATATGATAGTAAAGTATGATCATGATTACAAACGAGAGCCATATATATATATATATATATATATATATATATATATATATATACCCACACAGGGGTGCCCTTTCACTAAGAGGCGTGTCTCTTCATTTAAGGTCCCTCTTCATAAATTATTAATTGTTAATTATTAATTATTAATTATTGTTATTATTTATTTAAATTTAAATTCTATATATTTATGTCTATTACATATTCCCATCAAATTTTGGCCAACAGATAGAATACAAAGATATGATCCATGTTTTCCTCCACTTGGATACAAAGCACGCAACAAGAATGTATTGACCCTGGATACAGGTTTTTTGCTCATGCCAAATAATATTGGGAAGTAGATGCTTCAACTACAAGGGTGGAGATTTGGCTAGGATTGTGTAGTAAGTGTTGAGCAAAGTCATAAGGCACCAGTTCATGATAACCTCTAGGTCTTTTTCTTTAGGAATGAATCAGATAAGGCCTTGGTTAATGCCTACCCCTAGAGACCGAGAATGGGAGCATCCTTGTAAACTTGTAAAAGGTCTGGTTGAACAAAATCTAACGTGGTCTTGTGAAGTACATTGGGAAAGCTATCCAAGCCGATTGCCTTATCATCAACCATTTCTTAAAGAGTCATAGTTAGCTCATCTAGAGACAAGGTTGCTTCACAAGCACTCCTTTTCTCATAGAGCTTATGAGGGGCAATGTCAAGGCATTTTTGGGTAGCTTCTTTTCATTCCATTGACATCCTTTGGGATTGAAATACATCTTGTAGTGTTTCACAAATTCACATTCAATTTCCACTTGGTTGCTTGAGTGACCCATGGTTGTCTTCAAGGCAGAGATTTCCCTAGCCTCCTTGGTAGCTAGGGCTTTGAAGAAAGATTTGGCAGATTTGTCACTTGTTTTTATATGCAGTTGAGTGCCTCTGGTATGCCGGATACCAAGCTCCCCCAACTCCTAATTATTGGAATTTAATGAAAGGTTCCATAAGCAACCAAATAACTCCCCAAAAGAAAAAGAAAGAAATACACACTAGAATATATGATGGGTATTGAAAAATATCCTAAAGAATGTGTTATCCCCCATTTCTAGGGATAACTAAGGAGATGATGTTTTGAGGCCCTCACATTACAGACATGGAGTACTGAGAGGCTGATGAGCAGGCATGGGCCCCTATTATACCACACATCACCATTCGATCGATGGCAGCAACATCCACCACACCTAGCTTGGCCCACAGAGGACAACAAGTCTTGCTTCATGAGGTAACAAGTTTAGTATCGTGGTAAGTGTCATTTTAATATTTGAACCATTTGAACATATTGCAAAGATTCCTTTCTTGATTTTGAGAACCTTTGCTTGGAAATTATGCTTTTCCTTAATTCACCTTGGTGAGTGTCATGGTTTCCTATTAGGTGGCCACCCTTGGGGAAAGGGTTGCTATCGGGGGGTCTCCTTTAAGGGTCATCATACCATTGCCGCTCATACTTGCCACCTTCCATCACCTCTTCCCCTCTGTTTCCCCATCTTCTAGGTTTTTGGGCTTATTGACCCAAGAAGGGCATGTACCTCATTTCATGGGAAGAAGGGGGCATTAGGATCGGAGGTGCCCTAGCAAAAGCATCATGCAATAAAAGCTCACCCTATAATCTTGAGAGAAATTAATCGCTTCTCAAAAAAACAAGGGACCCATAAAATAAATAACCTAAGTCACATGATATGTCCAAACCCCCTCCCGTGTCGCGTATCCTACGTGTCAAACACGATATGTGAGGACACGTGTACGAAACATGTCTTGTTCATAGAACACATTCCAAACACGTGTCTAACACTTACCCTCAACGTGTCCTGCACGGAGAAGGACTTGGGGTCATGTTTTCTCATGCAAGTTGGAGCTTTGAGGTGTTTTGGTGTGCAACTGAGGGTTATTTTGCCTTACTAATGTTATTTAAAAAGGTCCCCACCCCCTCCATTTCACCCACCCTAGTAATTAATGGTAATGTTAAATTCTTAAAAGTGGCATTCTCCTTTATCTTTCATTTTCATCCTTTTACTTGAATTTTAACATTACCATTAATTGTTTCAGGATGTTTGCGAGTGGTTCCAACCTCATTGGACTTCATATGGAAAAAGTAGAATTTTAGGTCCCATTCAAAATTCAACAGACTTAACAGTTTTCAGGATTACAAGATTGGCAGGATTGCAATGTTTCCACTGGATTCTATCATGTATGAGGGTATGGAACTGGCATTTAATCAAGAGAACCAAGCCCTTTATGTACCTCGATGTTGGTGGCATTGATTGTTGAACTCTTTTGTCATGACCCGAGTAAAAATGTACCCTTCACTCAAGTATAAACTCTACTATTGAACTCTTCTTTTTGCCATCGTGTCATGTGACTTAGTGGTGTATGTGCACACCAACCTCTGTCTTATATACAAGCAGAGAGAAGAGTGGTTGAAGGGAAACAAAAAGATGTGGGATGTGTTTCTTGATGATATGGGTTTGAACAACAGTGTTGAGTTGGCATTAGCCAACTTGGATCTTAATGAACTAGTGCTAGAGCCGATCACTTTTGATGATGGTGATCCTCCACATCAACAAATGCACATATTGCATTGGATATAGGAGAGGAGGGAGAGGATGGAGGAGAGATCAGTGATAATGATGCCAATCTTGATGATTATGACATGGAGGACTATTGACACTCACGACTCATGAGCTATGAGATTCTTCCACCTACGGTTCTAGTATCTACCCTATGGCTATTTTGTATTTGTCATTGGCATTCCCACCTATAGTATCAGTGACTCTAACTCAGTATCTATCTACAATGTAATACATTTTGATTTTG
>JZKD02S1672837.1:882423-895614 GCA_000966675.3 Picea glauca | reverse complement strand
ATCAAAAGTGGGGTTGGCTGCCCTCTTTCTCCCTATTTCATCTTGTATAGCTTTTTCCCTAGCCTTACGAACTTGGTAGTCATTAAGTACTTTTTGCATCTCTTCTCTAATATGCTCAATAACATCCAATGGTGCCTCACATGATTTAACTTGGCCTTTAACACCAGCCAAGTGTTCTTTCAACCTACGAATGCCACCCCCCCTGATACATTTTTGACAATACTTGCAATACATATTACCTTCAATCACCTCAGCATGAACCCAAGCGGCATCTTTAGTTTTTGGGGGCATTGTAAATTTGTAAATGCAAACTCAAAGGCTAAATCAAACTTCAAAGGTGGAATTTGCACAATGCAAGCAATCTGAAAATGCAAAGAAGGAACCTTGTCTTAGACTCTTACAAGTTTCAAACATTCAACAATCAAGATTCATCATTCAACTCTCAAGATGGAAAACAAATGAGTGGAAATTGTTCAACATACCTCTAGAGTCTCCTCCAAACTCCTCCAAACTTGAAGATGAACTATAGCCGCCTAGTTGAGATGCCAAATCCACCACAAACTACCCAAAACACTTGCCCAATAAGCTCCTCAAGGCTGCTCCTCAAGAATCAATGCTGCTCCAAAAAACCCAAAAGCTCCAAAATGCTTCCAAATGCTCCCAAATGATGAATGAAAGAGGTGTGAGGCTCTTAGAGGGGGTTGTTGTGCCTTTATAACATTCTGTTAGGGTTTCGGAGGGTAAAGGGTTTAAAACAAAACAAAAACAAATAAGATTTTGGCATCCGCAGGCGTCCTTGAGAAAAACAGAACCGAACCGGTCGGTTTATGACGAAACCGACCGGTTTGGTTTTTCTACCGGTTCGCCTTCTAACCGGTCAAACCAGCCGGTTTCGGTTTCAGTTTGGCGGTTTTTAAAACACTTAAACTAGGTCAACCCAAAAAGATAAGGATAAAGTACAAAGTGTACTAAAGTACAAATATAATACATGCTCAATGTCCACACATGTTCACTGGACTAAGTTTCAACCATTCCTTCCTATTGAGAGGAAATTGTCCCTCTTTTTTGTTGAAGATGGGGATAGTGGGAAAAGTGCTTTTAAGGACCACCAAGTAAGTGGTGATCTGGCGATGCCTAGTGTGTATGGTGTGGACATCAATATGCATACCTTTAGGAAGGGGAGCCTAAAAATATGGAATTGTAGCCTCTGAATGTGTGATTGGAACAAGTTCCTTCAAGTAAGGTTGCTCACACAAATTTAATTGTCTTACATTCACCAAATCATGGATTCCAAGCTGAGGTGGAAAGTCCAACATGAAGGAATTAGGACCCATTTGTTGTATGATGGTGTAAGGACCATACAGAATGAGCTTGAGATAGTGATGTTGCTGATTTTTGAAGCAGTACTTTTCCAAATGCAGCCAAACTTGGTCATCAAAATGAAAATGTGGAGTAACTTGATGTTGATCATGAAGTACCTTGTTGTGGATCGTGGCCAAGTTTTGCACAAGAGAAGAAACATTGTCTTGCTCCTTCTACTAGTGGGATGTGGATGGAGTTGGGAGAGCAACTAGAATCCGATAACGAGCCAAAGGCTAAAGCCAAAATAAAAATCAAAGGGAGTGTGCCATGTTGAGAGTTGCACTGAAAAATATGCAACTACTAATCCCAATGTTTATTGTTGTGCAAAGAGCATGAACCAATGTTCAATTTACTGCCTCTATTAAGTTATCTATTTGTGAATGGAAAGTGGTAGACAACCAAAAATGAAAACCTAAAAGCTTCCATAAGGATTTCCAAAAGTATGAGAAATTTGGTGTCATGATCATAAATGCTTCTCAATAGTAATCCAAAATGCTCCAAGATGCCTCCATAATAGTTTTGGTGCATGGTTTAAAAACTACCATTTTGGAAAATTTGTGTAATACCATAAAGATGCAACCATGCCTCTGTCGAGTGGTTGGTAAACCGCTAATTAAATCCAGAGAAATGGATTCCCAAGGTCTTAAGGCAATCGACAAAGGTTGGTACTATTGATGATTCCAGCTTCGTGAGACATTCTCCAGATCGTACTCCTCGATGGACTGAGTTGGGTTGACCTATGATGATACTCCTCAATGGATTGAGTTGAGTATGACACTTATCGATGGACTGGTGCCCAGCAACCCTTGGGTTGTAGCCCAAGAGGTTGGGATATTGTACTGGGTTGGTGCCCAGCGACCCTTGGGTTGTAGGCTTGTAACCCAAGTGGTTGGGACATTGTACTGGGTTGGTGCCCAGCGACCCTTGGGTTGTAGGCTTGTAACCCAAGTGGTTGGGACATTGTACTGGGTTGGTGCCCAGCAACCCTTGCGTTGTAACCCAAGTGGTTGGGATATTATGGGTTGTAGCCCATCGTCCCTTATGGTTGTAGCTCTTGTGAACATGTCTTGTGGTTGTAGCCCTTGACGATGATGGAACACACCATGTGGTTGTAGCCCTAGTTTATTCTAGTGAGTTGTAGCCCCTAAACGAGCTGAGAAGGTCCACATTGGTTGTAGCCATGTGTGACGTGATGGAGAAGACTTTCATTGTGACGTCAAGAGAAGGAAGAAGGCCCATGCCTTGCGCAGAAGATTTAAAGGTTCAATTCGGCCCTGTTGAGAGGCACCACTCGGACATGACAGTTCACACGTTGGACTTGTATATATAGGAGAGCTATCTCCCATTTGTAGACATCACTTGACATCTTTCTCTCTTGTGTATTTTCTCTATATTGGACTACTGCGCTATCTTTGGAGTTGTAGCGCTACTCTTCTTCTGCTCTTGTATCTTCTCTTGGACAAGTATTCTAGTGAAAGGTCGTTTGGGTTTCTTCCCTTGTGCATAAGGGTTTCCCAAGATAAATTATTGCGTATCTTGTGTATGGTTTTCTTCTTGTGATCTTGGATATTTACTACAGTAATTTATGCTTCAGTTATGCTTCTGCTAATGTGAAATAAAAGGAAAGTTAATGAAATCTAAACAAGCATAAAATTCAACATGGTATCAAAGCAGTGTTCTTGAAAGAAGCCATTTTCACAGTGCGATAGCCCTCTTCTGCAGTTCGCTAGGGTTTGGCAGCGGTCTGGTCCTCCTGGAGTTTAACTGCAGTTGTACATTTCCCTATCAAGCTCATTGAGCACAAATCCCTAGATCATTGGGACAAATTCCACCACAGATCAATGCAACCTACCCTAGTGCATCCCTTGAAACTCTCAGATTGCAGATTGGAAAAGTTTTAACTTTGGGGATTTTTTCGGTCCTAGGGTTTCTGTAGACATGGTGACAAGTGTTCCGGTGGAAGATAGGCTTGATGGAGCCTCTAACTTCAACTCTTGGAAGTCTAGGCTACACATCACTCTGGAAGAGAGTGATCTAATGAATTTTGTGGAAGAGGTTGTGCCAGAACCAGATGATGCTTTAGAGAAGTCTCACTGGAAGAAGAATGATGCAAAAGCTAGAAAGATCATTATCTACTCTCTGAGAGACCACTTGATTTCGCACATCTCCAAACTAATTACAGCTAAAGAGATGTTTGACGCCTTGAAGAATTTGTTTGAGAGCAACAACACCAACAGACCCATTTCCTTGAAACACCAGCTTCAGAACGTTAAGATGACTAATGTAGATACAGTTGCCACCTTCTTCACGAAGATATTTGAGATCAGAGATCAATTGGGCACCATTGGAGAGATCATCTCAGATAGAGAACTTGTCATGTTGATTCTTAATGGTCTTCCAAGCCATTGGGAGCCATTCATTCGGAGTATTAGTGGGCGATCCAAGTAGCCTAAGTTTGATTGGTTATGGGCAGATTGTACTCAAGAGGAGACCATACTTGCAGCTAGAGGTGCACAAGGTTCCCATCATGATCAAAGTCATACCCTTGCCTCTCATGCAAGGAAAGGCAAAGGAAGAGGAAGAGGTTTCGACAAACCACTCAAAGGAGGAAAATCCAGACCATCTCTTGAGCATAAAAAGAAGGATCTTTCAAAGATTCAGTGCTTCAAATGTGAGAAGTTTGGCCACTATGCCAGACATTGCCCTTTGTGGAATAATAGAAAGCAGCATGCCTCCACCGCTGATGTCGACCGAGAGCCACCCCAGAAGAAGTCAAGGAAAGCAAGCAAGGACGTTGAGGAGTTCTTCTTCATTTCAGCCCTCTCAGGTACGGTTCCTACTAGTACTGATATCAGGTTGATTGATAATCGTGCTTCCAGACATATGACTGGATATAGAGAGCACCTTACCGATCTAGTAGAGAAAGACTCTCGACTGCATGTTGTACTTGGTGATGATGCCAAATATACTGTGAAGGGATCTGGGTCCACTTCCTTCCAATTAGACTCTGGTACCCCGCTTCATTTGAGTGATATATTGTTTGTACCGGGGATGAGAAGGAACCTTGTCTCTATTTCAGCCTTGGAGAACAAAGGCTACACGGTTTCCTTCTCTGATGGAAAGGTTCTTGCATGGCACAAGAACTCTAGTATGGAATCATCCCGTGTGATTGGTGTTCGAGAAGATAGTTTGTACAGATTGACAGTCCGACCAGTTCAGGCCCTGATGCATGATTATATCAGTCTAAGTGAGTTATGGCATAAGAGACTTGCTCATTTGCATTATAGATCTCTTCCTGCTCTGGGGAAGATGGTGACGGGTCTTCCACAACTCCGTGTTGAGCATGATGGCATTTGCAAAGGTTGTGCTCTTGGCAAGAATGCCAAGGGGTCTTTTTCGAGCAGTGATAGCAGATCCAAGGGGATCTTGGCCCTGGTGCATTCAGATTTGTGTGAGCCTATGACAATTGCTTCTTTGAGTGGATACTTATAGCATGTGATCTTCATTGATGACTACTCCCGAAAGGCTTGTATTTACTTTTTTAAGTCCAAGGAATCTGAAGAAGTCCTTGGAAGGTTTCAGGAGTACAGAGCATAGGTAGAGAACCTGACCAGAATGAAGATCAAGATATTGAGATCAGATAATGGAGGAGAGTACACCTCCAAGGGTTTCTGTGATTTTTGCATTGAGGCAAGGATCAAGAGGGAGTACATTGTTCCTTACAACGCCCAACAAAATGGGGTTAGAAAGAGAAAGAACATGTCTATTGTTGAGGCAACTAAGGCAATGATTCATGATCATAGTTTTCCTATGTTTCTGTGGGCAGAGGCATCCATGACCGCTATGTATGCTCAAAACAGGAGCCCTCATAAGATTTTGAAGAATATGATTCCCGAGGAGGGTTTCACCAGAGTGAATCCTGAGGTTGGACACTTCAGGATATTTGGGTGTCATGTTTACATTCACGTACCCAAAGAGAAAAGGACGAAGTTAGACCCTTCAGGCAGGAAGGGTACATTTCTTGAGTACAGTGAGTCCTCGAAGGCATATCGGATCTACATCCCAGGTCAAAGACAAATTGAGGTGAGCATGGATGTTTCCTTTGAGGAGGAGGTAGGCTTCAAGAGATCTAGAGGATCTCACATGAAGATTGATAGTGAGAGGCAAGAGGAAATGGTATCTTCTCCCCCTCACCCTTCAGTTGTTCAGAGGGAGCCAGTTGAGCCCATGGAGACAGTTGAGCTTGTTGATCCAATTGATCCTGTAGATCATGTTGATGTTCCTAGACATATTGCAGTAGGTCGAAAAAGGCCTGCATGGGCTCGTCAGACTTTGCAGGAGGCACAGGGACATGCAACTCCCTGTGGTACTTTCAAAGAGAACAAGAGACCTCAGAGATTCTTGAGCTATCTTGTAGTGATGAGCCACATCATTGATTCTGAACCTTCCTGTTATGAGGGGGCATCTATTTAGCAGGTATGGAGAGATGCCATGATGGAGGAGTATGGACTTAACTCCACTTCTTCTACTATTTGACTTATGTTTTTTGCAAGACTCCTTATTAAATAGGTCACTCTTAAAATATTGATGTCATTATGTGTTGTCCACCAAGTCAAGGAAGACAACAATCAGAAACTCCCTCCCTTTGATATACAATAGATCAGTAATTGATATGCATATGTGATTGAAGAACCCAAGTGTTTACCTCCATCATTGAAGAACCCACTCTCATCTCTCAAAGGTGCTCCATCTCATTTTCCATTTGACATTTCCATGACATAGTGGAGTGTGATATCACTCTTGAATTGTTATATTCGATTTCGGGCATGCCATATCATCCTTTTAGACATGCAGAATATGATGGCTACTTTAACACCTATAGGCTACACAAGGATGGTAAGACATATGAACTCACTTCAACTTCTTCTTCTATTGTCTCACCTATACTTTTTGGAAGACTCACTGTTAAATGGGTCTCCATTAACAAATCCATGTCATTGTGTTGTCCACCAAGTCAAGGAAGACATTTGTATCTATATTAATGTACATATGCATGTTTTCATAATATCATATATTCCACAGCGAATTTGTCTTTCTACATGTTTTTTTTTAATATAAACTATATATATATATATATATATATATATATATATATAGAGAGAGAGAGAGAGAGAGAGAGAGAGAGATTGATAGATATGCTCGCGGGATGCTCCGCTCCTAAGGATTTTTGGAAAATGATGCTCCCACTCCATGCAACATTGAGTGAGAGGCCCCAAGTTCTGTTCATTGTTATTGGGTTGTCCCTTGGAAGTGGTAAGGGGTTGAGGAGGAAACATTCTTCTTTCAACTAATAGGATTGGTTTTAGGCAACTTAGCTTTTATTTTACAAGTGAGTTGGAAGGCTTGCTCCAAGGAAGTAATAAAGCAAAGTTCTAGTTCCTTCCTCAAATGCGGTAATAGCCTAGAAATGAACTTAACAGAGAGAGTGTTATTGGAGGCCCTTACCTCAATCTTGATGGGTATTTGGTTGAAGACAACAATACATTGTTGGACGAAACATCCCAAGATTTTTCGAAGTTGTCACCACTTTTCCAGTAAAGCATCCTTATACCCTAATGGGTAGAACCTCTTGCAGATGACATCCTTTAGCCTCCCGAGATATTGATTAGGGTTTGGATGGGTGTCAAATGTTGGGTGTGAGTCTACCATCATGTGAGGGCCTACTAGCCTAGTCCTACATGTGAACTTTAGTGACTAAAATCTTGTTGGCCTCTGTTAGGGTCCAATGAGTTTGTAATAAACTTCCATGCTACATATACAAGAATTGAGTTTGTGGCCATTTAGATCCCCATCAAACTTCAACACTTTAATGTCTAGCTTGATGGTCTATTGAACAATGGGAATCACCTCATGAATAATGTGTTAAGGTTGAGGATGTCGTTGATGATGATGAGTTGTTGGAACATACTCATCATACCATGTAGTGTTTTAGCCTAGGACTCTTGTTGTTGAGTAATGACTAATGGGGGCTTCCAGAAATAGGCATTGTTGCTCCTACATTTTTTCAACCAAGACATGGGCAAGGCAGGAGTCTTGAGAGTCTCCTAATCCACTAGAGATTTTACAAGGAGCCATGGGATTTACAGGAGATACTTCAACAAATAGGGTTATACAACTAGAAATAGGGATCTATGAGTTATAGGAAAAATGAAGGAAATTCAAAAATCAAGAGACAAAAATGGCAAAAAATTGTAGTTTACCAATACGCAAAATTTCAACTTATGCTCATAATCCCATAACTTGGAGAGCTCGAAGAAAGATTCTAGGCAAGAATACAATCCTAAAGAAGAATGGAATGGGAAGCTCCTGAGAGTCCCTAATATTAACACTAATACCAATTGATATGAACACAATACCAACAATGCAAGAAGATACTCACACATGACAAATAATATGGAAGCGAGTATGCAAGTATGAGAAGACAATTGTCAACAATGTACACATCTTGTACACTCATTTGTATTACTACATAAAGAGTACAACATTGTGGGGAGAGAGATCAAGTTGGCCAACCCTCCAATATAATACAATAAAGAGGATGAGTGATCAATTCAGGCTAAGTCACCCAAAAGAGATTGTGGTGAACCAATCTGGTTCACAATATGAACTTCCAAAACACTTGGAACAAAACAAAGAAATTCATAAGCATAATCAAATGTGTATAAGAATATGAATATGAATAGAATATGATGAGATGATTACAATGAGAATGAGGGCAGTATATAAACCCACGCAGGGGTTCCTTTCGTGAAGAGATGTCACCCTTCATTATGAGGTGTCTCTTCATTCGTAATTATTAATTATTGATTTATATATTTATATTTTATATTTATATATTTGTGTTCATAATGATATCCCTAACTCCTAGGCATAACTAAGAAGATCATGTCTCGAGGCCCTCAGGTTGCAGAGATGGAGTATCGAGAAACAACTTGACCAACAATGTCCACTTGCACAGATAGAAACCCACCTCACCACAGGAGCTCTAGGTTCGTAGCGATGGTATCCACCACACCAACTGGCTTCCGAGAGGCAATGGGTCTTGCTCCATGAGGTACAAGTCAGGTATTATTGTGAGTGTAATTTCAATATTTGAGGCATTTGAGTTTGTTGCATCTATTACTGCTTTTGATTATGTGATGTTTGCTTGGACATTATGCTCTTTGCCCTGTTTCACTTTGGTGGTTGACATTGCACCCTAGTAAGTGGGTCACTCTTAGGGGTATGGCTGCTACTAGGAGGTCCTTTTGACGAGTCATCGTTCCATTCCCGACCATACTTGTCACTTTCCACACTTCATCCCCTCATCTCCTTACCTTTTGGGATTTTCGGGTGTACTAACCCAAGAAGGGGTTGTCCCTCATTTCATGGGAAGAAGGGGCTGAAGGCCCATAGGCTTGTAGCTGGCAAAAGATAAAATCCAAACCATTAACCTACTAGATGCTCGCCCAGGGATCTCGAGGACAATGAAACATCTCATAAAAATTGATGGGACCTATGAAAGAATAACTAATAGCAAATGCCAACCAGGGAGGGGCATGTGTGGGCATTGTTTTTATTGCTTAAGTAGAAGCCACATACATGTTTCCAACTTGGGGAAGCATGATGTGACCAGGGTAGAGTCAAGGTGGGCACAGCTTTTATTGCTTAGGTAGAAGCCCCACCTTGGCTTCAACCTGGAAACATCCTAAAAGAATTAAATGCAATAAATGGGCTTGGAAAAAGGTTGCATTGAAAATGAAGGTGCAACACTCCCTCTACAAAGGCACCCATAAGTGAGACACTAAAACCCCTTGTATGTCATGAACCCCATGCCCAAAAGTCTTCCCCTCATCCATGTCACCTCATCCACGTGACTTAGAAGGAGGACCCCTCGGGAAACACCCCTAAACTTGAGGAACAATTCACCCAATAGGTCGTTTTGTCAACCCTTCCATACCTAAACTTGGAAAATTGCATAGGGTCTTTGAGCATTAGTTTATTTTGATGAGGTGGTTTGGATGTGCTTGCTTAGATGGCTCTTTTATTGATTTGATTTACTCATTATGATGCTTTGACTTGAGATCCTTGGAGGGCGTATCCATTTGTCTTTGCAGGACCCAGCTGGTGGACAGTTTTGGAGGAACAAGCCTAGCTTGGGATTCCATGGGGCTTGAAGCCCACAGGTTGGATGCCAAGGGCCCACATGCCAGATCACGAAGACATGCCTTTGGAGGCCTAGAGGACAACTTGGAGGACCTTGCCTAGCCCTCACATGTCAAACGATTTGCTTGGAGGGGCTAAAACGTCACCTTTGAGGAGTTGACGTCATCATTGGGGCTAGTGGTGATGAAGTTGCTACTTGTTGACACTTGGCATGATTTGGTGGGAGAAGACTTGAGGAGGCTATAACGCATGAGAGGGAGGCTCTATGAGCCCCAACGACTTCAACGTTCTACTCCGACGACTTGCTCAAAGGATCAAAACGTCACCTTTAGAGGGGTGACGTCATTTTAGGGTTTCTATTATGCACTTTTTAAATTTTAAATTTGAATTAAAAATGAATTACTTGTATAAAGGGGAAAAATAAGGGTTGTTGTCCCCTTATTTTGTGTTTACCCTAACTTGAGTGGAAAAACTATGTTTAAGACATTTTGTATAAATAGAGATTATTTGTATCTCATTCGATCATAGCTATCCCATCGTGAGAAACCTTCCTATCTGAAATTTGCACCCTCTTTGGGCAATCTCTTCTCTCTTGTGCTCTTGTCTTGGTGTCTTCATGCTATTGGTGGAAGAAGTAGTGCGCTACCTCTCTTGGAGCTAGTTTCTTGCATTTGTGGTGGATTTATCTTGATAAAAGGAGGTTTGTCTTATCATTGCTTGGACTAGGTAAGGATTTTATCTTGTTGATGCTTCATTGCTTGGTTACAAGTTTGATTTTGCTAGATCTCTTGGGGAGTATAAGGATTTACAACCCCACCATTATCTATCATTTTTGTCTAGAACTTATTTGTTTCACAAGGTTTTACTAGGAGAAGTAAAAGGGTTTACACCCTCCTAGTATCTCCTAGTAAAAGGGTTTGATTTTTCTTTCCTTGGGGAGTAAAAGGGTTTACACCCCCAAGGAGATAGCACCTGTTAGCTCTTCATTTATTTGAATCCATAACCCAATAGATAAAGGCACTAATATAATTGCATTGGAGAAATAAAATATTGCATTGGTTCACGTGAAAACTCGGGATTTTGAGGTTGTCTAAATTGAAATCAAGTCTATGCTTTATATGCTTGGTTGAACCACTAGAGCGTCATCTTTGGCTAAGTGCTTCTTGCTATTGTTATAAACTTTTATCTACAACCATTAGGGTTTCAGAAACCCTAATACAACTTTCTAATTAACTCACAAACCAACCGTCAAAAGCTAAAAGTTTGCCCCTATAATCTACTAACCCTAGCGCACTTTTTGGGTGGATTGTTGGCAAGTTCTTGTCTGTAACAACTTGAATGCTACATCCATAAGGCTGCAATATTATCTATGCAATATTATTTCATTTCAGCCTTGTTTCATACTAAAGTATTGCTCTTTCATTCTTGGGTTAAACTAGTATTTACTAGCTTGTCTCTTGCTTATTTAACTAGACTTTTAGCAACTTTATTTGCAGCTCTTGTTATCATTTCGTAGCTGATATATATTATTGTTTACTGCTGCAATTAGGGACATCAAGCTTAACTTGCTTTTCCACCTAACATATTACGTGCATACTTCGCTTTCCTTGTGTCTCGGGCAGGTACAAATCACCCTTTGTTGGTATTCATAACTATTGGCTACCACCAAGACTCTTTCCCAAGCATTTCCGCACTTAGTATCTTGACCTATAGGAGCTACACTTCCATCATACCACTTTCCATCTCATTTCCCCCTAGGGTCACCGGGATTCCCCCCTTGAGGTGATTACTTCTTCTCTAAAGTGACAGGAATACCTGCCTAAGGTGACAGTGGGTAGGTGTTCTGTTAGTTGTCGCCATTTTGTGGTTGGGTCGGGCTTTGCTCAACCTACAACTTGTGCGATAACACATAACATTGCCTTCCCCTTTCGAAATGCTTTGTCCTCAAAGCATAGTAATGGAAGGACTGGATATCTTTTTCTTTGGCGTGTAATGTTGTCGCATCATTCTCTATTATATCGTAGTTGATGATATGGGACGATATGAACCTTTGAATGCTAAGCAAAATTTTTGAACCATAAAAGGATTTGACCATCCTAATTCAATAATTTGCGGAACATTGCACTTTCATGATGAATTGTTATCACGAGATTTAATTGCACTAGTATCTATATTTTTCGAAAGATAAGTCAGTTGTTTCCATCCTGAGTGATATCGATACCCTGATTGGTTAAGGTATCTACTTTTATGATTTGGATGTCAATAAGGAGTTCTTGTAGCATGATTTTTCCTTATCATATTTGTAGCATTTTCTTGATTTTCTTTTGGAGTTTTACTTTCTTCATGCACTAATGTTGCATTGTTAATTGAACTTTTATTAGTAAGTACACTTGGAGTTTCCATTGTTTGTACTCCAACATCCAATATTGTCTTGACTTCAACTGGACTTGTATTTGTTCCTTCCTCAACAACTTGGATTTTTACAGCTGATGATTCATTGATTTCGATGGGATCAGTCATTGTTTCCTTATCAATCAGTGATTTCTTGCTGGTAAGTTGCTTTAACATTTCTTGGTGTGACTTCTTCTCAACTTTTAACCTCTTAATCTGGGCGATCAAGTTCTAACTATAATTTTTGAGGCGAGAAATTTCTTCGTTTTTATCAGTGATAATTTTGTCAATTTCCTTTTGCATATTTTGCATTGATTTTTTATTTTCTTGAAGAATTACTTTTTAGATATCTTTAAAGTATTCTGACATTACTAGATCTAACTCCAATGTAGACTCCTGTAATGTTATATTTTTCTTTTTGTATGAAAATGTCAAAAACTTCTTCTTCATGTTTAGGATGAAAGACCCTAGTGTTTCCATACAAGGTGAACCTAGAATTATGTCATTGTCATCACACAAGATCTAACAGTGAATTGTGATACAAAGGTATAATCTCTAATTTTTTGTTGTAGGTTTCCTATGTCATATTTTTTTTTGTTCCCCGAGTTTATCTTTTCAGATATATTTAACTCAGGAATCAATAATTGGTTAGCACATTCGGTACTGACATAATTATTATGCTCGGTAGGATCAATAGAAATAGTAACATATTTCCCTACAAGTGTCCCTTTGATTCTAAGTAGCACTGACACATATTTTCTTGAAGTTTGAGGAAATCTTCCATTTTCCTTACTAGACATCCTTTGCTTTCGTTGATAATTTGCGATAAATAATTTCTTGTTTATGAATCTTATAAACTCCTTCGATAGTTAAATTGGATGTACCAGGTGTGAAGCTGCCACTTTAATTATGCACTTCTTAAAAAAACACTCCATTTATAACCCTTTTCTCTTATAAATACCTTCACTTTTCGTGGCATATAATATATATATCAAATGACTTTTTACCTCTCCAATATATATATATCAGTGTTTTAAAAACCGACCGGTTGGAACCGGAACCGGCCGGTTTGACCGGTTTGATAGCTGACCGGGTCGAACCGGTTGAAAAACCGAACTGGCAGACCGGTTTAAGACGGAACCGGCCGGTTTGGTCCCAGAAACCTAAAACCCTCTAAACCCCCCTAAAACCTAAAACCTAAGTAACAAGGTGGAGTTGTAAGGTGTTTTGGTG
>JZKD02S1672837.1:867374-881476 GCA_000966675.3 Picea glauca | reverse complement strand
TATATATATATATATTTCAAAATATCTCTTACATGGTTTCTTTTCTCTTAAATGGCTTCTTTTACTTTGTTTTGAACCTTAATAACAAACCTTCATGTCTTATAGCTCCTCTGATAGTTATGTATAAAAATGTACTTTTAATATAACCCTTTTTTATATGAACTTTTGAAATATAATAAAATATTTATATATATGGTTTAACCTTTATAACTCTTCAAATAACTTTCAAGGAGAATCATGACCCTTGACATACAGATGATACGATGTGATTCAATGGTACAATCCTCTTTAATTTTTATGCATGGCCGATTGTTAATGCTTGTACGAGACCAATTTATTTTTTAGCAATTCGACGTATGGTGGTTGTGGTACGACAGATAATTTGTGTTGACCGCGAATTTGTACTGATGACAGATCTGTGGTTGTACAGCAGCTGGCGCAGATGGAAATGGTTGTACGAAAGAATTGTGTTGTAATTCTGTACGGCAGCTGTAGATGCTGGCCACAATTTCGATTTTACAGAACTGCTTGACTTGGGTATTCTTCCTCTGATTTTATATATATATATACATATATATTAAATAAATTTCTTTTTTTTTCAAATTTTGAATGAACAGATCTGTAGTTTTTATTATTTTTTTCTTGTTTTTACTCTCTTGAAATTTGGCACTATATTCTAATTTTCTTGCAGCAGAATGATTATCTTCAACAACAATTTCTGATTTTTTAAATGGAAAAATGTCGTAGCATGATCAAGGACCCTGAAAATTTGAGTAGCCAAAGGCTTACAGTTATGTTGTTAAGGGCAACAAAATTTTGACCAAAGGCCAGGATCAGAAAACGAATCTCTAATACCAAATGTGTTGAATTTTCACTATGCTAGATTTATGTATGAGGTTTATTTCAATTTTAGCATTTACTTGAACCATAAACAAATGCAGCTACACCATTCACAATTGTTGCAATAACCAAGATCACAAGAAGAAATACCATGCACAATAACACAAGAAATATCCTAGGAAACCCTTCTCAACAAGGGAAGAAAACCCAGCAATCCTTTGCTATATTCTCAAGAGAAAGACCTCCCACACCATAGACTTAGCACACAAAAGGGTGCTCTCCAAAACCAAAAAGCTAGCGCCCAAGAGAGGTGCGCACCTCAGCCCTAGAAGATGTACTTGCTGAAATTTCCAAATGACAAGTGACTTGTGTATGTTATGTGTTTCCTCAATGGGGAAATTACCTTTATTTATACTAGACTGAACAACCAAAAGTGGTGTCTATTGGCACAACATGGCCGACCTCAATAACTCAGAAAAAAATTAATTATTACAACAAACATTAATTATCTTTTACATATGGTGGAGCCGACTTGCACCCTTTACATCACAATTAGGGTTATAGGTAAATCTCACTCTTAGACAATATAGCAAGGGATCTCACACACCCACTAGTGCTCAACCATTAGGGGCACGTCCACCTGTGCTCAGCCACAGGGACGTCCTACTCAACAGAATCATCTGGAGTACCACATCGTCTCAACTCTCTACATAGAGGAGAACGATACACCCATCACATGGGCACCTTCACCCCTCACAGGGGTACACATCGTTTCATCTCAAACGACACACCCATCTCATGGGCATCCTCACCCCACATAGGGGCATACACATCGATACACCCATCTCATGGGCATCCTCACCCCACACAGGGGCACACACATCGATACACCCATCTCATGGGCATCCTCACCCTACACAGGGGCACACAACATCCCATCTCAGTCTCAGAGAGGAACGACACACCCATCACATGGGCACACCCAACTCATGGGCTCTCTCACAAGTCGTCTCACTCAGTCTCAGAGGAGAACATGTCCTAGAGGATGTCTCACAAAGTTATAATCATCAACACTCCCTCTCGGCTAGGGAGGCATTCTCCACCAAGACAAGTCTCTCACGGAAGTACTCGAACGTCGTCTTGGCAAGCAGTTTGGTGAATATATCTGCAATCTGCTCATGTGTAGGAAGGTACTGCACGTGTACTACTTTCCTTTGCACCATGTCTCTGATATAATGATATTTTATCTCAATTTGTTTCGATTTATCGTGAAACACAGGGTTCTCAGAGAGCTTCACACAACTCTGGTTATCACAATGAATAATGGTAGGATCCATCTCATGACCAAATACATCTGTCAGGACCTTGCGAAGCCACACTGCTTCGTAGACTTCCACACTCAACGCTATATACTCTGCTTCTGCGATATTCAAGGCCACAGAGCTTTGTTTCCTACTGCACCAGGAAACCATGGCAGACCCCAAGGTAAAACAACAACCAGATGTGCTCTTCCGGTCCACTGCACTCCCTACCCAATCTGCATTGGCATATCCCTGCAAGCTTATGTCTACACTGGAGGCATATCTTAGGCCATATCCAACAGTACCTCGTAGATATATCAATACATGCTTCGTTGTTATCCAGTGAGTCTGTCTCGGTTGACTCATGAACTAACTAAGTACATTCACTGCATAGCATATATCAGGTTTGGTGTTAACCAGATACATCAATGATCCAATCAGCTGTCGGTATAAATGTGGATCAATCTCGCCTGAATCAATAGAAGCATCGTTCATTTTCTTAATATCCATCAAGCATGGATTTGCAGTCTGTCATATCAAACTTCTTCAATATCTCCACTGTATATTTTCCTTGACTTAGGAAAATCTCATCAATCCTTTCCCATACTTCTAGTCCCAAGAAAAAGTGCATCATACCCAGATCCTTCATCTAGAATTCAGAAGTCAATGCTTGCTTGCATTCAGCAATAAGTCTTTCTGAACCGGTAAGGAATAAGTCATCCACATACAGGACCAAGATCAGGCACTCGTCACCAACAATATGATAATATAGGTTTGGATCAACAACACTCTTGTTGAAGCCCAAACTCATCAAGAATCCATCCATCTTCTCATACCAAGCACGAGGTACCTGCTTTAGTCCATACAAGGCTTTCTTCAACCTGCACACATGAGTTTTCTCGTCGTGTATCACGAATCCTTTTGGCTGCTCGATATAAACTTCTTCCTCAATCTCACCATTGAGAAAGGATGTCTTTACATCCATTTGATGTAGTTTCCAACCCATGGATGCAGCTAGTGCAATGATAGTACGAATGGAAGTGTATCAGGCTACTGGAGCAAATGTCTCATCATAGTCAACTCCCTCTACTTTTGAGAATCCTCTAGCTACAAATATCGCTTTGTATTTCTTGACACTTCCATCAGCTACATGCTTGATCTTATAGATCCACTTGGAAGTCACTACAGACTTCCCTTCTGGTCTCAGGACAATATCCCACACATCATTCTTCAAGATGGACTGATATTCTTTTGTCATGGCATCTTGCCATACATGCTAACCTGTTGCTTCTCCATGACAAGAAGGCTCGATATCAACGATGTGGCTCATGGCTGAAAAATAGCTCGAAAATCTCTTTGGTCTCTTGCTCTCTCGAAATGTGCCTTGAGGAGCTGCATGGCCCTTTGCCTCCTGCAGAGTTTGTCGAGCCCAAGCAAGCCTTTTATGGCCTACTGCAATGTCTCTGGGGATATCAACTGGACCAACTGAATCAACTGGACCAATTGGAACAATTGGATCTACTGGAATAATGGTTGTCTCCCTCTGAACTGTTGGAGGGGGAGAAGGTACTATTTTGCTATCAATCTCAATCTGAGATTCTCTGGATCTTTGAAAGGCTATCTCTTCTTCAAAGATAACATCTCTGCTCACTTCAATCTGTCTCTGACCAAGGATGTAGATCTGATATGCCTTCGAAGATTCACTGTAACCCACAAATGTGCCTTTCCTTCCTGAAGGGTCTAGCTTGGACATCTTTTCTTTGGGTACATGAAAGTACACTGGACACCCAAATATCTCGAAGTGTCTAATCTCAAGCTTCACTACGGTTAAGGCTTCTTCGGGAGTTATGTTCTTCAAAATTTGGTGAGGACTCTTGTTTTGAACATATACTGTTGTCATGCATGCTTCTGCCCACAAGATCATAGGTAGACTCTGATCATGTATCATTGCTTTGGTTGTCTCGATAATGGTTCTGTTCTTCCTTTCTGCAACCCCATTCCGTTGAGGGTTGTAAGGAACTGAGTACTCCCTCTCGATCGTTGCTTCAATACAGAAATTACTGAAATCCTTGGAGGTGTATTCTCCTCCATTTTCTGATCTTTCTTTCGGTCAGGTTCTCAACTTGAGCTTTGAATTCTTGAAATCTTGCAAGGACTCCATCCTTAGTCTTCAGGAAATAAATCCAAGTTTTTCGAGAGTGATCATCTATGAAGAGTACATAGTACAAATATCCATTCAGGGAGGCAACAGTCATTGGCCCACACACAACTGAATTCATTAAGTCCAAGATTTCCTTGAATCTATTTTGACTGCTCAAGAAGGACCCCTTGACATTTTTCCCAAGGGCACAACCTCTGCAAACACCTTTATGTTAAATCTGTATCTCTGGAAGACCTTTTACCATTTTCCCTAGAGTTGGAAGGGCTCTATAATGAATGTGAGCAAGTCTATTATGCCATAGCTCACTCAAGTTGATAGTATCATGTAACAAAGCCTGGACTGGTATGATAGTTAACCTGTATACGCTGCTTTCTTGAACACCAATTACTCTAGCAGAATTTATATGAGAGTCCTTGTGCCATGCAAGAACTTTTCCTTCAGAAAAGGTAACCTTGTAGCCTTTGTCTTCTAAGATAGAAATGGAGACAAGGTTCCTCTTCGTGCCAGGTACATATAGTACTTCACTTAACTGAAGAGGTATGTCAGAATCTAGTTGGAAAGTAGAAGTTCCAACCCCTTTCACATTATATCTGGCATTGTCTCCAAGAACAACATGTAGATTGGTCTCTTTCTCAACAAGATCAGTCAAGTGATCTTTAAATCCGGTCATGTGCCTAGAGGCACCACTGTCAATTAGCCAAGTATCATCATTGGTAGGAACCATACCTGAGGGTGTTCAAATGAATAAGAAGGCTTCTTCTTTGATGTCTTCATCTCTCTGAAGTCTTAGCTTCCAGGAACTATATTTGCTTGATCCATCAAGTTTATCTTCCATTATAGTTTTGTTCATCATATTTTCAGATTCTTCACAAACCCTTGTCAACTGGGCTAGGAAACCTAACGGTTAGGCTAGGCTAGCAATCTTAGGTGTCGTTGGGCTTATGACTGTCAACAATAAGCCTTGAAAGTCAAAAGAATATTAGTGAGCTGAAAAGCTCCTTCAATGAGCTGCAGAAACCCTAATTCTAAATTTTCTGCCAAAAATTGTGAAACCTGAAACCCTAAGGCCAAAAATCCAAAATTCTCGGAATTGCAATTTGAAGCTTGCTAGAGGTGCATTGAAGGAGGTCATACCCTCCTATACAATTTCTAACCCCAACGTCCAAGTTTAAGGTGCTGATATCACTCAAAAGGAGAGGGTCGTACGGATTTTTTGGAAACCCCAGGAGGGTCGTACAGTTCTGCAAAAGAGGAGGACGACTTGCTTGAAGTTTGTGCAATGGCTCCTTCAAGACCTATGCTCTGATACCATGTTGAATTTTCACTATGCTAGGCTCAAGTATGAGGTTTATTTCAATTTTAGCATTTACTTGAGCCATAAACAAATGCAGCTACACCACTCACAATTGTTGCAATAACCAAGATCACAAGAAGAAATACCATGCACAAGAACACAAGAAATATACTGGGAAACCCTTCTCAACAAGGGAAAAAAACCTAGCAATCCTTTGCTATATTCTCAAGAGAAAGACCTCCCACACCATAGGACTTAGCACACAAAAGGGTGCTCTCCAAAACCAAGAAGCTAGTGCCCAAGAAAGGTGCGCTCGCACTTCAGCCCTAGAAGATGTACTTGCTGAAATTTCCAAATGACAAGTGACTTGTGTGTGTTATGTGTTTCCTCAATGGGGAAATTACCTTTATTTATACTATACTGAACAGACCAAACGTGGTGTCTATTGGCACAACACGGCCGGCCTCAATAACTCAGAAAATAATTAATTATTACAACAAACATTAATTATCTTTTACAGATGGTGGAGCCGACCTGTACCCTTTACATCACAATTAGGGTTATAGGTAAATCTCACTCTCAAACAATATAGCAAGGGATCTCACACACCCACTAGTGCTTAGCCACTAGGGGCACGTCCACCTGTGCTCAGCCACAGGGACATCCTACTCAACAGAATCATCTAGAGTACCACATCGTCTCAACTCTCTACATAGAGGAGAACGATACACCCATCACATGGGCACCTTCACCCCTCACAGGGATACACATCGTTTCATCTACAACAACACACCCATCTCATGGGCATCCTCACCCCACATAGGGGCATACACATCGATACACCCATCTCATGGGCATCCTCACCCCACACAAGGGCACACACATCGATACACCCATCTCATGGGCATCCTCACCCCACACAGGGGCACACAGTGTCCCATCTCAGTCTCAGAGAGGAACGACACACTCATCACATGGGCACACCCAACTCATGGGCTCTCTCACAAGTCGTCTCACTCAGTCTCAGAGGAGAACATGTCCTAGAGTATGTCTCACGAAGCTGTAATCATCAACAAAATGTGGTGAACCAATCCGGTTCACAACACGAACGTCCAAAATACTTGGAACGGAATAAATAAATCCATAAGGATAATCAAATATGTATAAGAATATGAATATCAATAGAATATGATGAGATGATTACAATGAGAATGAAGGTCGTATATATACCCAAGCAGGTTTGCCTTTTCGTGAAGAGATGTGACCCTTCATTATGGGTTGTCTCTTCATTAGTAATTATTAATTATTGATTTAGTCATTATTCATTTATATATTTATATTTTATATTTATATATTTGTGTTCATAACAAAGATAAGGAACCTCCAAAATAGAAAGTACAAACACAATACATGTTTAGACATGTTCACTAGACAAAGTCTCATCATAGAAAGCATTCAAATATGTTAAACAAGAAAACAATATGAAATAAAAGTTTCCTTAAAACTCATTTGATATTAAAGAAAAGTCTTGAACCTACATGTATCAAGCTCTCAGCTCAAGGTAGACCAATTAATTGATGTAGTATGGAAGCATCATCTTCAAAGAAGTTAAAGTGAGCCAAAAGGGGTGTTGCATCAATGATGAGGTCAATGAAGCCATCACTAGGGATACATTCTAGTTCCACTCTATCCTATCTAAATGGCATGAGTTCAAGGGTTTAGCTTGTGTGGAATCCCTAAGCGACATTGACATAATAAATACCCCTCAAACTGGGTTTCTAAGATGAAGGCATTGTACTATGTGATGCAACCCCTTTGGGCATGTTTTGTGAAATTTCCAAAAAAATGAAAGTAATTTAAATTAAGTTTAAAGTTTTAATAACCTTTGGATTAGACAACCTACTTAGGCAATTACATGACCCTCTTACTCACAATCTGGTTATGCATGATTTAGGGCGCATCGTACATATAAAATTGAACAAATATGGGCATTAAGAGGATGATGTATATATTACAAAGAGGGAAGTTACGACTATTGCTAAATTATTATCAAGAAAATGGCCACCCACACTCCATGCCCACTTGCTACCCATACTAATTCGCAATGATTGTGTGATCATAGACAATGGTTGTGTTATCCCCATTTTGTGCAGAACTAAGGAGATGATGTCTCGAGAGTCGAGGCCCTCAAGTTGCAGATATGGAGTGTCAAGAGACAACATGACCAGCAGTACCATTTGCACAGATGGAAAACCCACTCACCACCACAGATGGTCACGGGTTTAAAGATGGCATCCACCACACCAATTGGCTTCCAGAAGGCAGTGGGCCTTGCTCCATGAGGTACAAGTCGGTATTATGGCGAGCATCATTTCAATACCTAAGCCATTTGATTATGTTGTATCTTGGATTTTCTCTAGATTTCATGATATGTGCTTGGACATTATGCCTTTTGCCCTACTTCACCTTGGTGCTTGACATTGTGCCCTAGTAAGTCGTCTTCTTTCGGAATGGGTTTGCTACTAGGAAATCCCTTAATGAGCCAGCGTACCGTTCCCGACCATACTTACCATTTTCTATCAGTATTCCCCTTCGTTTCCTTATCTCTTGAGATTTTAGGGTGTATTGACCCAAGAAGAGGTTGTCCCTCATTCTATGGAAAGAAGGGGCTCAAGGCCCAAAGGGGTTGGTGTTGGGTAAAAGATAAAATCCATATATGAACCTTCCAGATGCTTCACCCACGGATCACCCAAGAAAGCAATAAAACACTTATCTTTGAATAAAAGGGGACCCATAAAATAATTAAGAAATGCTTGAAAGGTAGACTGAAGAATAGGAGGTCTCATCACGAGCCAACCTATCACGTCCATGGATATCTAGTGGTATTACATTTTCATTATTTGGTCACCAAACCAAGGTAGTGACTCTTAGTTGCATGGCTGAGAGAAAGGGGCTTACCAGGTAACTAAGAGTGATAACCATGCCAAGGAAGTGACCTTCAATCTCACCTTGTGTTGTTATGAAAGAAAATATAAAGAAAGAAAGATAAAAGGCAAATGGTGGGCTTGGAAAAAGTGCATTGCAGATGAAGGTACAACACACCCTCTACAAAGGCACCCATGAATGAGACATTACAACCCTTAGTATGTCATGAGCCCTATGCCCATTGAGTCTTAACCCCATCCACCTCATACACCTTACATGGCTTAGAGAAGGACCTCTTGGAGGCTCTCCTTGACCTAGAGCAAGATCTACCCAATAGGATGCCTTGTCAACCCTCCCATTCTTAAGTTTGACAAGTCGCATGGTGTCTTTGAGTTGTTAATTGTTTGATATAGTAATCTTTGATGCACATGCTTAGATGGCTTATTTATTGATTGGATCCACTTATCATGATGTTATGACTTGAGATCCTTGGAGAGCGTGTTCATTTGCCTTTGCAGGACCTAGCTGGTGGATAGTTTTGGGAGAAAAAGCCTAGCTTGGGCTTCCATGGGGCTACAAGCCCACAAATTGGATGTTAGGGGCCCGCATGCTAGATGAGAGAGAGATGACTTGGACGACCTTGATGATGACTTGGACGACCTAGCCCACCCATTGCTTGCCAAACGATTTTACCAGAAGGGGCAAAACGTCCCACTTTTGAGCATGACGTCATGATATTGGGGGCTAGGGCTAGGGCTTGGTGATGAGGTGCCACTCATTTGCACTTGGACATTTTGAGGAGAAGAGGGTCTTCACAATGATGAGATCACCTAGATGCTTGACACATGGCCTTGGGAGGCACTTCCATGCTTCTCCAACACCAACAACCTCCTCAAAGTGGCAAAACGTCCCATAAAGGGGTGACGTCATCCTAGATTAGGGTTTAGTTTGTGCAAAAGATGAATTTTTAAGTGAATTGTTTAATATTATTGTGTTAAGGGGGAAAGATTACGGTTGTTGACCCCTAATCTTGTGTTTTACTCCTTATTTTGTGGACAAGCTATGTTAGCTAATTTTTGTATAAATAGAGATCATAAGATCTCATTTTAAACAATAACTCTCCTCTTGTGTGAGGCTTTAGTCTGCAATTTTCGGCCTCATTAGCTCTTCTGGCTCTTGTGCACTTGTGTATGGCTATACTTGTGAAAGGTTAATGGAAGAAGTGATGCGCTAGCCTTGGAAGGTTATTTTCTAGTTGTTGTGGTCGATTGTCTTAGCATCTTTCTTGATCTTGGTATGGTTTTTACTCTCTTGCTATCATTTTAATCAAGTCAAGTATTGTTATGCTAGGAAATAGGTGGGAAGTATAAGGGCATACACAACCACCATAGTCTTCACAATTTTATTACTTCATCTAATTGATTAAGGGTTTGCTAAGAGAAGTATAAGGGCATACACCCTCTTAGCTTAAACCCTAGCTTAGAGAAACTTGCCTTGGGGAGTAAAAGGGCTTACACCCTCAAGGAGGTAGCTTCTCTAACCTCCTTGTGACTCCATTAATCCAATAGTAAAGGCACTAGTCATTGATTTGTTGCATTGGAGAAATAAAATATTGCATTGGGAAACATGATTTTTGGTCATTTTTACTTCTTGCAAAGTGGATTGTTTTCCTTGTGCCTTGGGCACCTCACAGCCATTAGAGCATGCCCATCTAGGGGGTACTTATTGCTGTTGTTACAAATTTACATCTTCAGCCATTAGGGCTGCAGAAACCCTAACATACTTGCTTCAATAACTCTATTGTCAACCATTGGTTTTTGCTCAAAGTTTGCACATTTACTCTCCTTGTCCTAGCGCATTTTTTGGCAAAGTTTGAGGGGATTTCAGTGGCTGATTTTCTTGTTGTAATACATCGAATATTACAGCCATAAGGCTGTTATAATTTACTGCAGACAAGTGTTTACAACAGCCTTATCTTTTATGCTAAGAGTATTGGTTTTTCATCCTGAGTTTAGCTAGTCATTTACTAGTACTTCTCTTGCATTTTCTACTTGATCTCTAGCATTTATTGAGCAGCTTATAGTATCTTTTTCTTGTCATCTATTGCTGCAAATTAGGGACAGCAAGCTTGACTTGCTAATCCAACTAACATATATTGTTGCAAAGTGTGTTTTCTTGTGTCTCGGGCAAGTACAATCATCTAAAAAAGCACTATACCTGTGGGGCAACCTTTACTTGACTTACAAGGCATCTCTCCCCTTCATTCCATTTAGACTTGACCTATACGGGTTTCATTTCCATCCATCTCAATCCCCCTAGGGTCACCAGGATCACCTCCCTAGAGTGACCTACTCACCCTTGAAGTGTGGGACCTACATCGAAGTCACATTGGGTGTAGGTTTCCCAAGTTGTAGCACTCGTTCCGTGGTTGGGTCGGGCTTTGCCCAACCTACAACTTGCGCTATAACATTTTGGCGACGTTGTCGGAGAAAATTTTGAATCTTCTTCGTACCCTAACGACACTTTGGTAAACTATCCCAAAGCCTTTCCCTAAGCTTACCTGGCAACTCCACCCAAGGGACGTTCCCTTTCCACCCTCCTTGATGAGGTCATCTTCAAGCTCATTTGGCGACTCCACCTTTCCAAAACCCTCCTTTCCCCAAAAAATTTCCCCCTAGGAAATTCAAGCCTTCTAAGGTTTACCAAAGAAGGCCTCCTCTCAAGTCTCTCGTTGCTAAAACCCTTTTCCACAAATCCCTTCCCCTTGCTCCAATGGCTCGCCCTTGGGCAAATGACCTCTACAAACCCCTCAACATGGCCAATATCCAAGGTTACCCTAACAAGATGCGACAGATGTCAAGCAATTGCCAAAGTTCCCAGGAAACAATGTGAAAACTGTCGAAGACCACATTTATGTCATGGGACGAGATATGGACAATGCAGGTATTGATCACGAAGATGTGGCCATGAAACTTTTCGCTTCATCACTGACTGAAGAAGCTCTTGATTGGTTCAAAGGACTCCCTGATAATCAGATCACGACCTATGATGCCTTTTCCGCTTTAATTAAAGGCAGATGGTCAAGAAAAGCAGATGGTGGGGCACTTGCAACTCAGTTCAACCAAATAAAGAAAAAGGAGAATGAAACGATAAGAGAATTCATTTCAAGATTTGACAAGTTGTACAATCAAATTCCAACAGATTATCGTCCTTCAACATCATCAGTTCGTCGCTTTTACGTGAACGCCTTTGAAGGGCAGTTCCGATACATTCTCAAAGATAAAAAGCCCATGTCATTAGCAGAGGCTAAAGAGTTCAGTATCGACATTGAAGAGAATCTCCTTGATTCGAAAATAGAACCTTTTCAGTATCCCCGTAACAAGACAGAATCAAGGACGAAAGTTTCCAACAACAATGTTCCTGATCTAATTGATCTCTTGACTCAGAAAATAGACCAGATGAATACTCAGTTTGTCCAAGTGAAGGATCAACTTATGAACCGTATGACTACAATGGAAAGAAATCAATCTGCTCCCAGACCTCAGTTTGCTAGACAACAGAGAAATGCCACCGGTTGGAAACCAAGACCTCAACAAGAGGCAAAGGCCCCAGATACTTTGAAACCTGTTGGGACAGTTGATATAGAAGCTTGGTGTCTCCCATGCTAAGAACCCCACGGGGAAGATGAATGCCCCCAAAAAGACGAAGATTATCCTGACAATATAAACTTCATGATTTACAACCTCAACGATGAACAAGTTACTCAAGAACAAATCAATGAAGCCAGAAGAATAGGAGAAAGACAAGGGAGAATCTGGGCATTAAATAAACTAACAGATGATCAGTAGAAGGAATTAAGGACGAGGGAAATTCTAGTCTACAGAAGGAAAAATGCTTCATCCCCTCCGTCACAACCTGATACTCCTCTTCCACCAATAGAAAAGGTGGCTCCACCACCTCCACCGTCGGTATATGAGTTGCCTTTTGAGCCGACTCCTGCAGATGACATTTAGTTGAATATTGATGTTGCAGACATATTTGGAAAAATTAATATGATGGTCCCAGTGACAAAGATGTGTAAAATCCCTTCCGTGAAAAGGGAAGTTTCGAGGATATTATAGGTGCCAGCCGAGAAGGAGTATCCTCCAATCGTACTAAACACTATGTATCTGGATCGGCCAAAGGACAAGAACCCACATTTTTATCTCTCATTAGGCATGAATGGCCTCCACTTGAACAACTGCATGCTTAATTCAAAGGCCTCAGCAAATGTCATATCTTTGAAGGTAATGAAACAACTTGGTTTGAAGACAACCCGACCTTATGGAAATGTTTGTGGTATTGATTCAAGAAGGGTTAAGGTCTTGGGAGTATGTGAAGACGTTGAACTATTTCTAATAGATTTTCCACATATCAATGTCTTCATGGATATATTGGTAATCGATGTCCCTGATGCCTGGGGGATGCTCTTGTCAAGAACCTGGTCCTCATCCCTTGGAGGTTTCCTTAGTATGAACCTTACACATGCATATATTCCCATGGGCGATGGCACATATGAGATCCTGCATAACAGGGAGAAGAAAGATACACATGTGATGAATTTGAGGGGGCCCATCTATGTCAATGAACACTATCAGGATATACCCCCACGGATTTTTGAGTATGATCCATCCGAGTTGCATTTCATGCAAGAAGATGCAATGGAAATGTTTCTACCATGAACAGATAAAAAGAAGGTTGTATAGTACCATAATAAGGAGCCTAAATCTATTAATGTTATACAAAAGGAAAATCAGAAACATGAAGAAATCGGCAAAGATACAATCCACAAAGAGCCTCCATACGATGAAAATACACCTTGCATCTATTTCGATGAAGGAAGTCTTGTGCTCATGTGGGACAAAAGAAAGGGCAAGCCCAAATATGACAGAAAAGACAACAGTTCATGGCTTGGCCCCTACATCATCAAGAAGAAGTCGGACTAAGAAAGCTACTATCTGACAGCATTAGACAGGAGAAAGATGCCACTACCAATAGATGGGTCTCTTCTCCAACCTCACATCTAGGTCACATGACTTCTTCAGGGCCCGTGCCCCAGGTAAGTAGGTAAGTCATTTTGATTCCCTACATTTGCATCCTGATTGCTCATACTAGTTTAGATGCATTTCATTTTCATTTTACTCTACTTGCATATTGATTTCATGCTTAGTTTAGAATTTTTTGAAAAAATGTCAAAATTTTCTTTTCTAGTTTAGTAGGTTTTGATATGACCATATGAGAACAAGGATGAGTAGGCCATCCTGCACTTGACAATTTGATGTTTACTTGCAGGCACAGGTCTACCTGGAGATGTTGCAATTCTCATGCACTCTACGGCAAGCACATGTCCCCAATGTTGAGATTTGTACCTTGGGAGGTGTTCCCCATGTGTTTTGTCCTCCTTAGCACATGTGGGAAGGTTTAGTTACTTTGTCCTAGTACTTTATGTCTATTTGCACTTTGACTTTGGATAAAGTGCATTTTGGTCACTTTTGGCAAAAGTGAACATTAAATCACTTTTTGGTGATTTTGAGGAGACATG
>JZKD02S1672837.1:843899-857144 GCA_000966675.3 Picea glauca | reverse complement strand
TCTCTTATGTATTTATTGAAGAAGTGATATAAGTCATTTGTATTTGTTTAGCAATCATTGACTTCGTCAATAATTACATCTATTAATGCTCATACACATGTTGAAGATAGTCATTAATGTTTGAAGTACTAACCACTGCAGCACATACTTTTAGTTTATTTGTCCTGTCTCGCAAACAGGTTCCATCCAGTGGAATATCTTCTTCTTGACTATCTTTCTTGGCAGTAATTTGTGAAGGGAAACTCTTATCCTGATCCATTAGCCCTTTAGCCTTCTCATAAACCCAGATTACTAGAGACGTCTCCCTTGGACTAGCCATCCTAAATAGAAAGAGCTCCCCATCGAGGTGACAGTGGGTGGGGAAGCTCCKGTTACGCCAGTTTGAAGCCTTGACTCAAGCTAACCTAAACCCTTCCTACAAACTGTGCGATAACAGTCTTAAAGTCTTATGATGCACGTATTCTTAGATTTGAGTTCTAGGATTACGAGCGCCAAGAAGTAGATAAGCTTATACATGATGGAAGGTATATATTTGCAGCATAACTGGTGAAGACACATTTTAATCAACTACGATAACATATATGCCAATTTGCCTGCCCAAACAGAGGTGGAAATGGCATATTACAGGTATGATAGCATCAGAAGGACACCCATAAGTCTAGATGTAGACCTGAAGAAAGAGTGGGGACAAACCAGTTTGTCAAAGGGGGCCCACCTGTTTAAGCATTATACATGGGGGCTGACCTGTTTGAGATTAAATTTGAGATGACCTATAAAAATCAATATATAGGGCCGACCTTTGTGCAAGTGTGCCAAAACAAGTATAAATACAGTGAGCTAGGGCAGCCTTTTATTCATTTTTCTTCGTTCATCTCCAAAAGCAACGCATAGTACAGGGGGTGAGGATAGTGATTGCAGGATTTCCTAGCCACCATTGGTGGTTTCTAGAGAGGTATGTGTTGAAGTTTTACTTATACAGCTAGCAGTTACAGTTCTTCTTTATTATTATAATCATTTAGCACATTAGTTGCATAAATAAGATCACTGAAAGAGAGGCAATCACAGAAACAATAGAGACACACAGATTATCCTGGGAAACCCTCACGGAGGAGAAAACCCAGCAAAAACTTCCTCAATATAGATAGAACAAAGACCAAACAGAAAATCCTCCTCTACTCCTTCACTAGGAAGAGTAGCACACCACTTAACCAAGAACCCTCCTTGACGTCACCCCCTGTTGCAACAGTTTCTCCTCCAAGACTTGCGCACTGTAGAGTTGGATGTGTGTGTGTTCAAATGAGACACCATCCTCACATATAAATACAAGTTGTGAGGTGGCGCTAGGATTGTGACTCTTCACTTGGTGGAGCCGACTTCTCCTAGAAGTGGCTAAAACCACTTTACAATTACTAGGGGCCGACTTTACAAATACCACCATACAAATACATGTTGACCAATCCACAAAATGGATTTGATCTTATACAAGACCCGAATGGATCAATCCACAAAAGGGGATTTGATCTATACAATAATGACTCAAATATAAGTAGAATATTCTTCGAAGTTACAATAATTCAACACTCCCCCTTAACAAGAAGGGTATTCTACTGACAACATTACTAACAACTGACTAGACTCAATACATCATCAAGAGGAGGGGACATCGTCATCAGCATCGGGAACACTGTCGGTCAAATCTATAGGTCATCGAAAGTTTTTCTCATCATCAACATCAGTAGAAACGAAACATCATCATCATTTGCAATGCGGAGCTGGAGTAACATCATCAACAGCATGAAGTTGGAACATCAACATCAACAACACGAAGCTGGAATAACATCATCATCATCAACAGCATGAATCTGGAACATCAACATCATCAACAGCATGAGGCCGGAATATCAACATCAACAGCACGAAGCTGGAATAACATCATCATCATCAACAGCATGAAACTAGAATATCAGCATCTATATGTGGCAATAGAATGAGGCAAGTGCATCAACAACATCTGTGGTACTCTGACAGACCGTCCTTACCGGGCCTTCAAGATCTGCCCACGAATCATAAGATTCCCTATGATATAAAATCCTAACAAGCTACCACGTGGTACTCTATGAGACCATCCTTACCCGTCCTTCGGGATCTGCCCAAGAATCATACGATTCCCTAGGATATAAAATCCTAATTGAGCTACCACTACTGACCACAACTGGCATATACATGCACAGGTACTCTGACAGACCGTCCTTACCGGACCTTCAAGATCTGCCCAGGGATGATCAGTCCCCTAGGATATAAAATCCTAACTGAGCTACCCGCTGCTGGTCAAGATACCATAGTATCATCAGCATCACTCCCCCTTTCAAGGGAGGTCCTTTCGGACTACACCAAGCTTGTCTCATAAGTACTCAAACTTCACACAAGACAGAGGCTTAGTCAACGCATCTGCAACCTGCTCATCTGTGCCAACATATTGGAGCTTTACAACTCCCTTCTGCACAATGTCACGAATGTTGTGATATCGGATCTCTATGTGCTTCGTCTTATCATGGAACATTGGGTTCTCTGTCATCTTTATGCAACTCTGGTTATGACATAGAATCATGGTAGCTTCCATCTCCAGATCGAACAGACCTGTCAACAACTTCCGAAGCCATATGGCTTCACAACTGGCGGAACATGTTGCAATGTATTCCGCTTTTGTCGTACTAAGAGAAATACTAGATTGCTTCCTACTTTTCCATGGAGTCATGGCTAACCCCAAACTGAAACAACATCCTGAAGTGTTTTTTCTGTCTGAAGCACTTCCATACCAATCTAAATCAGTATAGCCATACAATCTGAAGTCACAATCTCCAGTATAACAGAGCCCATAGTTTAATGTACCCTTGTGGTATCTCATCACATGCTTTGTAGCCTATTACAAAAATACCAAGTATTCAATAATAAAACTTTTCAAAGATTGCTATTACAACTATAGTGTTTAGCAGTTATCAAACTTGATATGTGTAAATTTGAATCCTATCAATTTAATCAATCAAACCTGGAACCTAGAGTCTTGTCCTCAAGAATGAGTGTGTCTCTTTTCTTCAAGTCTCCTTCACTCAAGATGACAAGTGCTTTCTTCAAGTCTCCTTCACTCAAGATGACAAGTGCTTTCTTCAACCTATCTGTTGTACTAAGAAATATGCTATCTTGACAGAAATCTGAGTTAGGGAATAAACTCTATAATCTCAACTTTAATCAATTTAATACTTTGACTTTAATTTTAACCAATGGTTAGTATGATAACTTCAACAGATCAAAATGCAACTTAGATGTTCATAAGATCACAATAATGGCATAACAAGTAGAGGCATATCAAAGTAGTCCCAACACTTCACAAAAACTTTCACTGCAACCGGTACTGCAACTCGTACTGGCACTGCAACTAGTGTTTAATACTAAGTTTTCAAAAGCCTATTACAGATTCCCTATTAATGTTAGGCCTAACGTGGAATTTGCTTTATTATATTATTTAGAGGCTTTTGACGGTTCATTCAATTTTTTGCTCAGGGAAAAGGAACCTCTCACTTTGGACGCAGCTTTCTCCGCTGCGATTAAAATCGAGAAAAACATCAATGCAGCCCAGAAAGCACATGTGCCCCTGGACAAGTTATTTGACCCCCAAGCGAGGAAAACTCAAGATTCACAAAGCAGACAAGTCAAGAGCCAAAGGTTGAACATGAAGCAGAAAAAGAGGAACTATCGTCCAAGATTGTAGGGTTGCTAAATGATCTAAGCAATAAGGTTGTGAAAATGGAAAAGAATATGCAGACACATCAGAGCATGCAATCGAACCAAAGGCATTTCTAACACAAAAAGCAATTTCAGAATCCAAAGAAGCCTGAAGAGCCCAAGGTTCCAGTGCCAATGTCGAGTACCAACTTCCTGGTCCTTTCTTCTAGCAGCCACTAATGTTGGGCATATGAACTTCCCCACAATGAGGAAGGGTGTGCCGTTTTCGCACACACTGCCTACCTGTACGCCCTTGATCACAACGACAAAGTTTTTGAGGGACAAGATGATTCAATGAACATTTTATCTGAGCTAGATGATGTGGACATTCCGCATATTTTCAATCTCTCCGATGGTTAAAAGGAGGTAAATCATACACATTTATATCATTTAAATTCTGAAATTGCTGATGCATGTAAAGCTAACTTGCAGCCCACTAGCATGAAAAATTTTGGCAGCCAAATGACCCCAGATCACATCCAAAAGGTTGAATCTAAGGTTTCCTGCATGATCGTTCAAATAACAAAGACATATGCCAGAAAAGGAAAGGTTTCGAGCAGCCAAGTCGTAAGAAAAGATCCACCTCAGGTGGCTGCCCCAAATCAGCTTGAGGTTACCAATTTATCTTTAGAGGGGGGATTAGCAAAGATAGAGATTCCAGCACCTCTTAAGGAGTTGATCCGCATGCCAGGACAAAGGGAGGCAGCTGACAGATTCATCAATGCAGGTGACAGTATAAATCTTTCAGACGAGAACCCACAGGTATACTTGGGTATGGGTAAGAATGATAATGATCCCGCTCCTTTTTATATTTCCTTGTTGGTTAATGATCTAATTTTGAGGAATTGTATGTTGGATTTAGGTACTTCTGCTAACATCATGACACTTGAGACCGTGCATGAGTTAAATTTGCAGATTACAAAACCATACAAGAATGTGCAAGCAGTGGATGCAAGGGAAATACAAGTATGTGGGGTAATCAAAGACCTCCAAGTGCGCCCACTGTTGAAAAATACTAGACAAACACTTAGTCAACGATAAGATTTCAACCTCCAATAGTCATTCACCAAAAATGCAAGTTAACACATGCATATAATTGGAACTATGAGCAGAAATACAAAAGACTAAGCAATCTGAAAATTAGCAGCAGAAATAAATGAACAGTAGACAACATTCATTCACACATTTGACACAAAAAAAATTCTGGGCAATGCCCTTGGAAAAACCCTGAAGGGAAAACCAGCCAAGGAGAGATTCTTTTATTTAGCTCGTAGGAAATATTTCTGAGTTTACAACAACAATCTTTTCAACAATAAATATGACTGTACTTATCTCACAAATCTGCCCAACACCACCTCAATTTCCATGCCAGGCTTCTTGTCTCGTTTTCTGTGCCTGTATGACCCAGTACAATAGAAAATACAACATTATGGCCTCGAATTCATTGCCCAGATTTGTTGCATGGTACAGTACCATGTTGTATGGATTTTCCATCAATAAAACTCCTAGAAAAGCATGCCAAGACCTGCCTCATTTTTTGTTCTATTACTCTTGTTGTATGACCAACAATAAATGTTGTACGACCCTCCTTTAGCAGCTGTACGAACTGTTCATAAATGTTGAACCTTTCCTTGGGATGAATTCCCTCTCTTTCCCTTGAGATATGTGCCCCACTCTTGCTGTCCCTCTTTCCTTTCAACTCGATCTCTCTTGGAAAGTGTGCCTCTTCACATTCCTCTCAACCTCTCCTTGAAAAGTGCACCCCATCTCTCTCACAAGCTCCTTTTATTTACTCATTAATGAGTAACTGCCCTAACCCTAAATCTCCAAAGAGATAGAAGGTCAAGATTAGATCTTGCCCTCTTGAGATCAACGGTCGTGACTTAATCTTTCATTGAGTTCACTTAAATCACTTAAGTGACCCAAACTTTATAAAGTCACTTTTACCCATTAAATAGTAAAAGACCCCACTTGACTTTATAAAATTACTTTATAAAGTCAAGTCACTAGAGAGAGACATTTTGCTCGGTAACTTTTGCATGCTAGGCACCGCCAATGCAGAAGTACCTCCGAGCTACAAAAACTAACACCTACATATATGCCCTTCTAGAATATTTGTTATCGGCATAGTGGTGACAGATTGCCCAACAAAATGGGGCATGTTTTTATCACGGAAATGGGTTGCAGATGTTAGTGGCAGCATTTAGATGGATTAGTCTTACACAGACATTCTCATCTCTCCTGCCTACAAAGTAAGACTTTTCAGAGAGCAGAGAATGTTGCACCATGTCGAAGACCCATGACAAATGGACAATGAGCCCTTGTTTCCAGAGTTGAATGAGACTGATTTGGGGGCTTACATGATTTTAGAGATCCAAGAAGATCCGTCTGTACCGACACATGCACTCGATGACGAAAGAGTGTGGACTATGCATTTCGATGGTGCAAAGTCTAGGCATGGAGCAAGAGCAGGGGTTATTCTTCCAAACCCCTTGGGTATAATTTTCCCATTTTCTTTCCGCTTAGTTTTTTATTTTACTAATAATGTAGCGGAATATGAAGCCTTATTGCTAGATCTTCAAAGGGCAAGGAAAATGGGAATCAAAAAGCTAAAAGTGGAAGGAGATTCTGAGCTCATAGTAAACCAAGCGACGATGCGATGTGAAACTAAGAATCCCCGTCTAAAAAGGTATAGGAATGCAGTGTGGGATGAGATCGAATGCTATGATGCATTTAATATCACTACAATCCCACGCATTTTTAACAAGTTGGCTGATTCAATAGTGATTGCGGCCACACTATTCCAACCATGCAATCCCTATTGACGTGAAAAATACTTGGTAGAGGTATATTTTCATCCCTTTGTTCCTGAAAACATTGGTTCATGGCATATTTATGAAGATGAAAGAAAAATATGTAGTTTTTTGAATTGCATAAATGAGTTTTTTGACCATGTGATTGATGAGGTACAGGAAGGAGAGGAGCCTCGACTTATTCAGCTGAATAGAAACAAGATCCCTAGAGGTTTGGTTCCTTTAGAAAGACTATTTGACAGATCTGATGCTTTTATTGGTTCTAACCAACCTTGTGCAGATCAACAGGTAGTGGAGATGGATATTGGATTACGAGAGACACCGAGAATCATTAAAATTAGAAAAGGATGCACTGAAGAAGAAAGGAAAAAGATCACAAATCTGATAAGAGAGTACCAAGATGTGTTTGCATGGACTTCTGACGAACTCAAGGCATATGATCCAAAGATCTTAAGTCATGCAATACAATTGAAGGAAGGTGCCAAACCATTCAGTCAAAGACAGAGGTACATGAACCCAAAGGTGCCCCCCCTGATACAACAAGAGTTGCAAAACTTTATGAGGTCAGGATTATCAAACCAATCAGATACTTGAACTGGGTTGCAAATGTTGTCCTAGTAAGAAAGAAGACGAGTGAGATAAGGGTATGTATTGACTTTCGTAATCTAAATTTGGCATCTTTGAAAGATAACTATCCTCTTCCTAGTATGGAACATGTGTTGCAGGTTGTCACAGGTGTTGAAATAACTAGAAAAACACTTAAGTCACAAATCAGATTTCAACCTCCAATAAAGACTTCAGTAAACTACTTTACTTTATGAGCAGAAACACAGAATGACTAAGATTTGTAAAATATAGCAGCAAAAATATAAATGAACAGCAGACAAAATCACCACATTTGACACTAGAATTTATGGACAATGCCCCTGGAAAAACCCCCAAGGGGAAAACCAGTCAAGGAGATTTCTTCTTATTGAGCTCTTAGGAAAACATTTCGAGTTTACAACAACAATATATTCAGCATTAAATACAGTTGTACTTATCTCAAGTACACAATCCAACTCCTAGAAATTTGTGCCCAAAACAACACCTTGTTTTTTGTGCAGCAAGAACAATTAACCAACAAAGTAAGGCCGACCCATTAACTGCTATAACAGCACCTCGAAATCCGTTCCCAGCTTTTGTACTTTCAGGTATGGACAGTACAGATTTACCTACAGTAGATGCCTCAAAATCCGTGCAGTTGTCTCAAAATCAGCAACCAAAAACTTCCTCGATTTCTGTGCAGAAGTACTTTGTACAGACAATCTTTAATGTCTAGACTCTATACAGTCTTCTTTAATGCCCTGTTGTACGGACTGATTCAATGGCTGAATCTTTCCTAGGAATGCATGCCCCCTCTCCTTGGGATGCATGCTTATCCCTCTTTGTTGTAACTCTTTTCCTCTAGCTCAATCTTCCTCTCTTGTAAATTGTGACCCTTCAACTTCCACTCAAGCTCTCCTTGGGAAATGTGCACCCCACCTCTCCTTTAGTGCTCATTTTATTACTCATTAATGAGTAACTTCCCTGACCCTTGGTCTTCCAATGAGATAGACGATCAACATTAAATCCTGCCCTCATGAGATCAACGGTTGTGACTTAATCATTCGTTGAATTCACTTAAATCACTTAAGTGACCCACACTTCATAAAGTCACGTTTACCCATTAAATAAAAAAAAGGCTCAACTTGACTTTACAAACTCACTAGAGAGAGACATTTGCTCGGTCTCTTCTACATGTTGAGCGTCGATAATGCAAAAGTACCTCCAAGCTACAAAATCTAACACTCCCTCTTAGCGATGGAGGTACTTCTGGAGCCTCCACCTGGATCTGTCTCCAACCCCATTATGTCCTTTGTTGTTGTAGTCATTCCCACTGCACTCGAAGCCTCTGCTCCCTTTGAACTCGAAGCATCTTGAACTACCTGCACTGAACTCTAATCAAGAGACCTACTCATCCAAGGTCCTCTCTCTGAAGCCTCACAAATGTCAGACTCAAGCTCCAGCCACCCGCTAGATCCAACTACAAGGCTAACCAAGCACCTTGTACAATCTCTCCGACCAGATACCAAGAAACACACTTGGGTTAGAAGAGATTCCCTCTGGATATAGGTACGCCAGTCCTTTAGAGAACACAATCCCACATCCATCTATCTCAAAAGACAACGCAAAGAGCAAGTTCGTCGGTAGTTCGGGAACATATAATACCTCGACCAACTCCAGATACCCTACTGACTCCAATTGGAATTTAACACTTCCAACTCCTTCCACAACTAGAACATGTCTTGTGCTAACCCCACACCCCACATAGTTGCTTGAGCCAATCTTTGAAAAACTGAGGAATACAAACCTCATCCCTATTATGTGCCAAGAGGCCCCACTGTCCAAGAACCATGCAAGATTGCATGTACACCATAGGCACCCAATGCCTGCAAGACAAGCCATCAAGGAAAATTGCTTCTCAATCTTTTCCATGAACTCAACAACCTCAGTTGATGTCGATACCTCTGGCTCTTGCCTCTTCTTCTTCTTGTTTGGACATTGGCTTGCATAAAGTCCCAACTCATGACATGCATAGCATCTCACCTAACTCATGTCCTTCTTCCTGCCATGAGAAGACTTCTTGTCCTTCTTTGTTGCTACAAGGGCAACATTCTCTTCATTCTCCTCACCCTTTAATTGCCTGCTACAAAGAGCCTCCTCACGAGTCTCTTCCTAAAGG
The DNA here is from genome assembly GCA_000966675.3 of Picea glauca. Lineage (NCBI taxonomy): Eukaryota > Viridiplantae > Streptophyta > Pinopsida > Pinales > Pinaceae > Picea > Picea glauca. The sequence continues at coordinate 847,787 of JZKD02S1672837.1, read as the reverse complement.
AATTCAACACCTTTAGCAAAGGTGTTTCGCTTCTCTAAAAAACCATTCAAAGCAGTGCTAACCATTTCTCTATCTATTATAACCTCTCCAACTGTACCAAATTCATCACGAAATTGAGTGATTCCAGTGAGATATGAAGACACTTTTTCAGTCTCAGTCATCTTTATGTTTCACAACTTCTCTTTGAATACCATCTTTTGATTCTCATTGGAACTTTGGTATAGCTTGGTCAAAGATGCCCACATCTCGAAGGCATTTGTTTTTCCTACAACATGGGGAATAACATGGTCCTTGATTGCATCAAGAATCATCCTCTTGGCCTTCACATTCTTCGTCTTGAACTCTGCCAAAAGAGTTGCATATGTAGGAACAATGACGCGATTCAATTGTGTGTTGTTCACTATTATCGCACAAACTATAGGTTGGGCAAAGCATGACCCAATCCATGAGATGGTGATAACTATGGGAGAGTCTACCCACTGTCACCATAGATAAAGCCTCCCCTCGCTTTCCAGGTCTTTGATTTTTTAGGAGAAACATTTCATTGTTCTCAAGGCCTCTTTAGGTGAGCATCTGGAAGGTTATGATTTGGCTTTTCTCTTTTGCCAGCTACATTCCCTTTGAACCTTGAGCCCCTTCTTCCCATTAAATAAGGGACAATCCCTTCTTGGGTCAGTACACCCGAAAATCCCAAAAGATAGGGAGATGAGAGGATGAAGTGTCAAAAATGATAAGTATAATCAGGAATGGCACGATGACTTGTCAAGGGGACCTCCCAGTAGCAAACCCATCCCTAAGGGTGACCACTTACTAGTGCACAATGTCAACCACCAAGGTGAAACAAGCCAAAAAGCATAATTTCCAAGCAGACATTACATAATCAAAAGCAATTCAAAATGCAACTTAATCAAATGTCTCAAATATTAAAGCGACACTTACCACAATACTTGACTTGTACCTAATGGAGCAAGACCCATTGTCTTTCGGAAGCAAGTTGATGTGGTGAATGCCATCATGATGAACTAAGGTGGTGTGGTGGTGATGCAGGTCTTTGTCTGTGCATGTGGACATTGTCAACCATACACCTCTCGGCACTGCATGCCTGCAACCTGACGGCCTCGAGACACCATCTCCTTAGTTATCCCTAGGAAATTTGTGCCCAAAACAGTCCAGCTCCTAGAAATTCATTCCCAAAACAGCACCTCGTTTTTTGTGCAACAAGAAAAGTCAACCAGTAAAGTAAGGCCGACCCATTAACTACTATAACAACACCTCAAAATCCATGCCCAACTTTTGTACTTTCAAGTACAGACAATACAGATTTACCCACAACAAATGCCTCGAAATCCGTGCAGCTGTCTCAAAATCAGAAACCAAAAACTACCTCAATTTTTGTGCCAAAGTACTCTATACAGACAGTCTTTAATGATTGTACAGTCTTCTTTAATGCCTTGCTATACGGTCTGATTCAATGGTTGAATCTTTCCTAGGAATGTGTGCCCCCTCTCCTTGGGATGCGTGCCTATCTCTCTTTGTTGTAACTCTTTTCCTCTAGCTCAATCTTCCTCTCTTGGAAATTGTGACCCTTCAACTTCCACTCAAGCTCTCCTTGGGAAATGTGCGCCCCACCTCTCCTTTAGTGCTCCTTTTATTACTCATTAATGAGTAACTTCCCTAAACCCTTGGTCTTCCAATGAAATAGACGGTCAAGATTAAATCTTTCCCTCATGAGATCAACAGTTGTGACTTAATCATCCATTGAGTTCACTTAAATCACTTAAGTGACCCAGACTTCATAAAGTCACTTTTACCCATTAAATAAAAAAAGGCTCAACTTGACTTTATAAAATCACTTTATAAAGTCACTAGAGAGACACATTTGCTTGGTCTCTTCTACATGCTAAGCGTCGGTAATGCAGAAGTACCTCTGAGCTACAAAATCTAACAACAGGTTCTAGCATGATGTCCATGCTAGATGGATTTTCGGGTTATAATCAGGTAGCGGTTAAAAAGGAAGACATGTATAAGATTGCCTTTACTACCCCATCGGGCACATATTCATACATTCGTATGCCATTTGGACTTATGAACGCTGGAGCAACTTTCCATCGGGCCATGGATTATGCTTTTGCCAATTATCTTTTCAAATTCATTGTAGTTTATCAGGATGATATTACAGTTTTTTCGAAGAAACGTGATGAACACATTGATCATTTGAAATTTATTTTGACACGTGCAGGTCTCTTGGCATCTCACTGAACCCCAAAAAGCCGATCATGGGGGTTTTCTAAGGCAAGTTGTTGGATGATATTTTTTTAGAGGAAGGTGTGAAGATAGATCCAGAGCAAATAAAAGAGATACAAGTTGTTCCCCTTCCTCCAAAAAAAAAGGCCATTCAATCCTTGCTGGGTCGTGTCAATTTTGTGAGGAGGTTCATTTTAAACTTCGCAAAGATAATAAAGCCTATATTGTATATGTTGAAGAAAGGACATGACTTAAATTGGAGTGACGAAGCAAAGAAAGCATTTGAAGACATTAAACAGCCTTTGTGTCACTCCTTTGTGCTTATCAGTCCCGATTATAGCAAAGATTTTCAATTATTTTCTTTTGCATCTGACTACACCACGGTTGTTGTGTTGTTGTAGAAGAATCAGGAAGTATTGGAGCAGCCCATTGCATTCATGAGCAGAGATACAAGAAAAACTAAGAAACATGCTACAAGAAAAAGCTCATTCGAATTAGTTTATGGTATGGATGCAGTTTTACCTGTAAATTTCAAGCTACCTGTGTACAAGTTGTTGGGACAGTTTGCAGATAACAAAGAGGCCTTACAGCATCATATTAATCGTTGGTGCAGCTGCAAGAAGAAAGGCATGTGGCCTACACCCATTTCACAGAATACCAAGCTCAAATCAAAAAGGGTGTTTGACCACAAGGCCAAGGGAAAAAAAATTTGGGTTGGCGATACAGTCTTCTTATGGGACAAGAGGAATGAGAAATCTGGTGACCATGGCAAGTGAACATGGCGATACACACTTTTCAGCTATCCAACTTGGAAGGTGAACATGAAGGGTTGTTAGTCAATGGGAAGCAGCTAAAGTACTATTTTCAGTGAGGATTTGATCCTTAGAATAAAGAAATAAAGCTGTAAATAAAGAAGGAAAAATTTCCTGCCTTTTTGGGGGGTTGTTGGGCTTAGTTACCTTGTTGTTTTTTATCTTTTTCAAGTCATTTTCAGATCTGTAATTTGCTGTTTTTTGCCTTATAACAGTGGTTTTTGGTCCTTTTGTTGCCCAGATCTTTTATTTACCTCGTTACCTGTTATCCCGGATATCTAGGGATAACTAGGAGATCATGTCTCGAGGCCCACATGGTCCTAGACATGGAGTACCGAGAGCAGGAGTGACTTGAACATGGCCCTGGAGGGCCCATCTCTCTTCTTCTCAGCCAGACTTGTCCTGTCAGCAGTAGCAGCTTCCATCACCACCGGACTTGGCAAGATTTTATCCCTCCCACCCGCCTCCATGAGTTAGATTCTGATTTTTCCGATGATATGATGTATATTCTAACTCATGACATTTTTGTGCTTGATGTATCACTATTCTGGTTTATGATGAAGCACAAAGGCAGGTATCAGGGAGCGTTGCTCGATTGGCTTCATTGGTTGTTTGACTACACCAACATGCAGCCAACAGGTAAGTACAGGTAATATTTTCGCTTTGTATTTGCATTTATGATTGCCTTACATACACATTGCTTTGCGGGGTGGCAACACCACCCCACCTTTTGTCGCTGATGCTTTCTTGTCAAGTGTGAGCAGGTCACAGGTCTACGCCAGAGATTGTTGAGGTTCTCATGCGCTCTACAGTTAGCACATGTCCCCGAGTT
>JZKD02S1672837.1:828659-843889 GCA_000966675.3 Picea glauca | reverse complement strand
AGGCAGCTAAGACAAAGCAAAGTAGTTTCAGTTCAGCGAAGCGGCCAATAAAATGGAAGAACAGATAATCCATCCAACATCCTATGCCCATGCCAACTCCACTGTGATCCTTCCCACTCAGTTTTCAGTGGAAGCAACAACACAGCAAAAAGAGGAAGGGCTAGTATTATACCAGTCCCTACATCCTTGTGAGGAAGTGATGAGAGCAAAGAACCCAAAACTCAACAAGGTTAATTAATAAGATGGAGTAAACAAGTGTTTTTCAAAATTCCTAGATGGATTGATCACGATAGGATTCTCTATCATCATCAGTGGCCGCCACTCACAACGGTAATGTTAAAATGCAAATTTACATCAGTTCTAACTTTTGGCAGATTCCATTTCTAATTCTTGCAATACGGTTTCATGATTATGATTCAACTGGTATCAAGCTTCCAAAGTAAACTTCAAATTTAAATATAGGGGTAGAAAAAGCAAAAGCCTAATACATGCAATACAATTAAATTATGAAACGCTTAGTATATACCTCTCATCAAAGTGGTCCCACTTTTCATGATAAACCATAGATTCATATGAATGTGTACCCTATTATTTCAAATCATAACGCAGATAGGTAACTTTAGATACAACCCTTAAATTATAAATCTGTTATAAAAAATGAATTCCGAACCAATAACACAGTTATTTTGGTTAATTAAAACAATAATGAAATTTATTATAAATTCTCACAGAAAATCTTTAAATTATAGATTCATTATAGAAATTGAATTCCAAACCAATAGCACAGTTATTTTGATTAATTAAAGCTATAATAATGAGACTTATTATAAATTCTGACATAAAATCTTTAAATTATGGATTCATTATAAAAATTGAATTCCAAACCAATAACGCACATGGTTATTTTCACCCATTAAAACTATAATAACGAGACTATTATWATAAGTCCCTCTATCGTTCACACTTCTCTATATGTGTGGGGACGCAATGGATTGAATTTGAATGCTCATCTTGGTTTCCCCATTCTCAACCTTTTCACTAGGATGAAATGGCTGGAACAATAGTTAAATCCATAGAATTGGTTTATTTTAGGATGAAATGATAACGGAAGATATAATTGATTTAAATAGAAATATAAAGGAGGAAGATATAATGGATGCTGAAGCTCTCTGTTTTTTGGGGAAGAATGAATGGATGAATGGGCATTCATTACCCCAGTATTCAAAATGACTCGTACGAGTATCCCTTCTCTACCATTTATTTCAAGATATATGGTTGCTAAATGCTTATTAATTATCTAAATCCTCAACTGTACATTACATGTTTTCAATGACGNCACAAATAGAAACAATGAGGAAATGAGAGGGGGAAAATATCTTTTATTCCCTCCTCACTTTCCCCTAACCCATCACTAACCACACTCCACACTCTAACTCAACTCAAAAAAACAATAAAAAAGAGTATTTTGTCATCTTATGCGTGGAAGCGCTCGGTCCTCACGGGGAGCGCGCGGGGTTCGCTGAGGGTACGCTCAGGAAGCTGGGTCGGAAGCTGGCTTCCGACCCAGCTTCCTGAGCGCACCCTCATCAACGCTTCCTAAAGGGCAGGAGCGCGTTTTTTTACTAGGAATCGAGCTTCCGAAATCCAGAAGCGCGCTTCTGGATTTCGGAAGCTGGCTTCCGACCCAGCTCCCTGAGAGGAATTGCTGGGAGCGAGCTTCCGAGGCCAGTTCGGGGGGGGCGCTTCTGGTAACACTGTGTATGAGCATATTTATTGCATTGTGATATGATAAGGATTGATTTTATACATTGAATGCCAATATCTCTTGTGTATTTATTGAAGAAGTGACATAAAGTATAAGTCTTTATTTGCAATCATTGACTTCGTCAATAATTACATGTATTGTTGCTCATATGTATTAAAAATAGTCATTAATACTTTGAAGTACTAATCACTGCAGCACATTCTTTTAGTTTTATTTGCCTTGTCTCGCAAACAGGTGCCATTAAGTGGAAGATCTTCTCCTTGACTATCATTTTGGCAGTAATCTGTGAAGGGAAAGCTTACCTTAACCTTTGAAGCCTTAAACCCTTGATCCTTCTCCTTCAAAACCCCAGATTACTAGGGACGTCTCCCTTGGGATTAGCCACCCTAAATAGAAAGAGCCCCCCATCGAGGTGACAGTGGGTGGGGAAGCTCCTGTTACGCCARTTTGAGCCTCGACTTCAAGCTACCTAAACCTTTCCTACAAACTGTGCGATAACATTACCTTTGCAGTCACAGCTTACTTCTTGCTGTTTTTTCTTTATTTCAGTCAGTTTACTCTTCCTTTTTGCAGAAATAAGTGCCTCATGAGAGGCATTTTTCCTCCCAGTTAGTTTGTTGTCCACTTTTTCCAGCCATCAGTCTAAAAGTGTTGTCTTGTTGAGGGATGCATTGGTTTGCCACACAGTTTGTCTTGTAGAATGAGCCTGGATGAGGGTCAAGTTAGTTGTCTTCCAAAAATATTTGAGCCTTTAGAATGCGTAGAACAAAAGAGACATAGGGGTGTCTTGAGTAACTTTGATGTCTGTCTCTTCAGCTTCCCATTTTTGTTTATTGTTTTGAGTCAGTGGTCCCCCTTATCCAGCACTAGGAATATGGTGTCGTTATTTATCTTGGTATTTCCTCATTTACTTCGCGCCAGGAGAGAGGAATTCAGCATTGCCTCTTCTCCTTGCAAATCATTCTGTGATGTCCCGTTCCCAAGAGTAGGGCAGCAGGGAGTGACTTAGTAGTCTATGTGTTCCCGTAGACTATAGTCAAGCTCAAACAGGGAACAAGATGGAGAAATAAGAGTGATTTGGTGGCTAAACAATGAATTAAGCCAAAAAGATTAGGAAAAGTCACTTAAGCCTAAGTAAACGAAGAATTAGAATGAAAAGGTTCTAAAGGGGGACTTAATTAATTAATTATTCACCTAGGAGGAAAAGCGTCTAGCTTAAGTGAGGTCAATGGTGAATTAGATCAGGAAGGGTATAAAGGGAGGAATTTGACCTAATTCCTCATTAGGCATTGTTATGATTTGATGTTGAGAGTTCCCAGAGGAGGAAGAGAGTCAACTTTACTGTTTTGTGGATTTCTGGAGGAAACCACCACCATTGATCGGTTTCGGTGTTGAGAGACACACCCTAGCCCATCGGAAATACCATCTAGGTATTTCACTATGCTATTCAAGAGTATCCAGTTGCAGTGTGTGTAGCTCAGCCAGTGAGGGCGCAAGTCAGATTGAGGGTTTGTGGAGCTGCACAAGGTCCGAGCTCAGAGTGCATTTTCCTTCCGACCCAGTTGAGATCCAACCAGGGCGCATAGATTGAGACACTTCCCATCAGATTTTGACAGTGGAATCTTGCAGGGCGCAGCATCCATCCATTTAGGGCGCAGCCCTTTCGACAGGACATTTGAGGTTGTAGATGGAGCATCAAAGCAGATACGAGGAAACCCTCCCGACCCAGTCCCGCATTTGGTGAGACAATCGTTTTGAGTCCTATAGCAGCTGATTTCGTTGGTGGAATCATTTGAGGCGCATCTAGTGTCGAGATCCAGTGCCTCAGAGACCAGATCTGACATCTGGCACTCATCCATTTCATTCTAGAGGCCAGGGCGCTTCTATTGGGACAGTTTCTAGCTCATTCCGACGGGTCTAACCTTCCGGACGAGTTTTCCAGCTTGTAGCGATTACCGTACTTCCCCGAAATCGCCTATTTTGTCGATCTATCCATGCATGCATCAGATCTGCTTTCATCTTCTGATCACGGGTATTTTTATGCTATTTGCTTGTATTCTAGTGACGATCCATGAGATCTAACTGACAACTATACTCTATATTTCCAGTATGTTATTGTATTTCAATGCTTGAGTCGCATAATAAATATTATTGAGCAGTTGATGTTCTTTATTTCCGCATGCATCCTCTATATATTGTTTAAAATATAAATATACAACATGCACATGCAATAACCATAAACATCTCAAACACACAACTGAAACGCATCCAGAAACCCCCAGAGTATCAGATCTGAGGATAAAACGCATCCAGAAACCCCAGTGTATCAGATCTGCGAGACAAAACATTAGATCAGTAGCAAATATCTTGATCAGTGGGATCAGGGATATTTCACATTCCCCATCGACTATGGGACATTATTTGGAGGTGATCTAGAAGTAGAGTACCTTGATGGCCGTTAGCCTCATTGGTGGCCATCTCGCACCTCACAAGGTTGAGCATCATTGGGCCTTGATTGGGTGATCCTTGTCAATGTTCGACATCAGCACGTTTTTCACATTAACGGGTTGTACTCGTACCTTAGGGCCCATTAGCATCATTGGTGGGTACCCTCGTGCCTGGCAGGTGTTTACACTATTGGCATCTGACCAGGCAACCTTTAATAGGTGTCGAATTCGGCTCATTTTCCACTGGGAAGGGTGTACAGGTTTGGTGGTTACGGTTAGAAGACTTGGATGAGGCCCCCACTTTCAACAGATCAATAGGGGGGCCATGTATGCATTTGATTCCATATGCCCTTTGGACAGGCATTTCTGGTATCACAGATTATCCGTGGGGTCATACATCTTCATATACAGGAATTCTTCTTCATAGAGGACCTTAGCATTTATAGATCCAGAGATTATATAGGTTCTCGGCATCTCACAAGGGGATACCATCCCCTTGAGTCATCATTGTTAACCTTTGGATTTTTTCACTTGGAAATCCTGGGGTTAAGGGCCATTGTTATTTTCATCTGCTAGCATTCAGACATTTCTTCAGAGACAACACTTGATCAGGATGACGTTGTTTCCCGTTGAGGGCAGGTTCAGAGATTGGTTCAGTGACAGATTCAACTTCATTTCTCCATGGTTCAAAGAGAGAGATTGTTGCTTTTACCTAGTTCCCTATTTTGTAGGAGTTTCCTATTTTTAAGGACACAGTGTTCGGAGACTCACATGACATTTTTGAGCATACAGTTTTGTTCCAAGTCACATTCTGAGGCCAGTTTACCCTTTCTGGAGGGTCAAATGCTGATTTTGATTGCATTTTCAGATTCCTTACAAAAAATCGAATCCGATGAGTATATTTCCATTGACTTCCGAGGACTTTCTATTTTTAGCAATGTCTATTTTTCGACATGCTATTTTTGGCAGTGGTCTCCTGGTGGTCCTGGACACATTTGTGGTATTTCCGAAATTTTAGGGAAACTGTTATTTTGGGCATGTCTATTTTTGGACATGTCTATTTTTAGCAGGGGTAACACATGGCAGTTTGGTGGAGCGCTTGGATTATTTGGTGTCCATGTTGGATGGATGAGTCATAAAGAGAGGGGGCACCCACCTTTTTCTCTCTCTAAGAGGGGCACCTAACTTTTTTTTCTCCACTCTTAACTCTCTCACATACCAAATCCCTATATTATCTCCCTAATTCCCACTCCCATTTCCCCCTTTTCTCTCCACTCCTCCCACTTTCCAAGAGGGAACACCACTAGTCATGGGCCTCACCTAACAAATGAGGCGCCTCTCTCAGTCACCTACCTCAACTACCTTCCACAAGTTTGATGTTCTTGTACCGGGCCTTCTAGTTTTGTGTGTGTTTTAGCATGTGAATTGCATCATTTTTCAGGAGTTATCAGTATACCATTTGGGCAATTTCCAGCTATTTGCTATCGTTTTCTTCATGATTCTCTTTGTTGGTTTTGAGTAACAAGTTGTGGAAATCTCACCAAAAAGAATTAAAATTAAAATTTCTAAACCTTGGCATTCTGAAAACAGCCATAAACCAATTTATTTTGTTGTTGTTACATTGTATTTATTGTTGTTATCTTGTCTCGTTTTGCAGATTTACAAGTGGCGGACAGAAAGCAAAGAGGCTAGGGACACCCCCCTGTGGTTGGCATGCACCAGCCCAAACAGAGAGGACTCTGCTAGTGACACTTTAAGGGCAGAAATTACTATAATTAACCTATTTTCTGTGCAGATCAAGATTCATTTTAGATCTAATCATGGGTACATACTACAAACAACATATTTTTAATTATTTTCAGATCTGTCCATAAGTGCAAAAAATTGCATTAACAAGGCCACCTAGACCCTTCTTAAGCTTCCAAATAAGATGCTCCTTCCATGGAACTTGAAACCCTTGTGGTTGATACATGTAGACCTCTTCCTTTGAATCTCCATTGATGAAAGCACTCTTCACATCAATCTGATGGATCTTCTAGCCAAATTGTGTTGGCATGGCTAGAACTAATCAGATGGTGCTCATCTTTGTTGTAGGAGCAAAGGTCTCCTCACAGTCAATGCCCACTTCTTGAGAGAACCCTTTTGCAACCAATTGTGCCCTGTACTTGTCAAGTGTACCATCTGCCTTATACTTGACCTTGTACACCTATTTGCAGCCAATGGGTTTCATCCCTGGTGGAAGAATTGTGAGATCCCAAGTCTGACTTTTCATCAAAATTTCATGTCCATCTACCATGGCCTTCTCCCATTCATGTCTCCCTTTTTCCTACTCAAACACTTGTGGCTCATATACTTCCTGAACATTGGTCATTAGAGCAAAGTTGATCATATTAGGTTTCTTGCTCTTGTTTCTCAATGATTGTCCCTCAATCTGCCCAAACATCTCCAATGCTGTTGTGCCACCACTTTGGTCTTTTCTTAGGATCTTCCCTATCGAAGTTGTCACCATGATCTGGGCTACTTGTATGATGTATCAGATCCTGGAAACTCCTCTTGTGCAAAATCCTCCCCACTTTTAGGTGGAGTTACTTGAAGCTTGATACCTAAATCCTTAGTTGCAACAAGCTATTGTTCAAGAATTTTAATTTATGAAGAAGTCTAGAAAGCTAAGTCACCTGACATGAAGACACGGGAGACAGACGACACGGAAATACAAGTATCCGATACAGACACGGGGGACACGTTATATATATAATTTTAATATATATATTAATATAGGTTAAAAATTATTGAAATAGACAAAATATTGATAGATCATACACTATAGACTATAGTAGATATTGATCAGTGATACTCCGAAAAAGATACATCATAGATTCATACATCATACAAAATTCAAATCAATCAATCTCTAAACATCATACTCATAGAAGTTAGAACATAGACATATTGATAGTCTGATACCATATACAATGTACATGATACAAATTATACAATGATATGAATAATGATACATGTATGAATCATGAATATGATGTTCCTGTGACATTAGAATTTAGAACCAATGTGGATGAACCCTAAAATAGAAGTTACAACCATAAATACTAAATAGCAGTTTGCAGATTTCTCATTAACTTTAGTCTTTAAGTCATCAATATAAAAATGTTTTACATAGATGTTGAGGGAATTCTACTCCAAAATACAAAATAGAGTAGAATCTAAATACAAAATAGGTAGGTACTAGGAATCTCATATCTCATAGACTCATAGATATTAGAGTCACTGTAAGTGTCAATAGTCCTCCTCCATGTCATAATCAGCATCACTACCACTGTCCTGTCCTCCATCCTCCTCCTCCTCTATGCCCAATCCAAGCTATGTTGCTCCACCTGCTGGTGTGGTGGATGACTCATCAAGAGGCTCCTCATTGTCCTGATCAAAAGTGACTGGCTCTAAGACCTGTTCATTAAGATCCATGTTGGCTAATGCCAACTCAATATTGCCATCCAAACCCATATCATCAGGAAAGACATCCCACATGTTTGTCTTTCCCTTCAACCACTCCTGCCTTTTCCTATAAATAAGACGAAGGTTGGTGTGCACATACACCATTGTCTCTGCCCTGGACTGCTCAATCCTACTATTTTTCACACTATACAAATTTCCATATGTGCTCCAATTCCTCTCGCAACAAGAGGATGAAGTAACCTGAAAAAGGACCTCGAAGGCTAACTATTGTAGAATAGGGCATGTTGCCCCATGAGTTGCCCACCATAGATAGGCCTCTTTGACCCCCCTGTCTTCAATCACATCATACCCTCCAAACCTCTTAGTGTCAATGGAGAACTCAGCGAAGCCTGCCTCAATCTCATTAAGCAATGCTCTATCATGGTATATCCTTCTAAATGCTATCTTTCTCCCCTATGAAATCTCTCCATCCATGTGAGGAGGGAATCTGGGTGAAGGGCCAACACCGACAGTGAGCCACTCTTGACTGTAGAACTTGGGGTTCAATGAATAAGCCAAGCAATGCAAAGGTGTACAATTCTTATCCCACCTAGAAAGAAGAATATCTTGTACAATGGACCATAAGCTCTCTGCTAATGTCCCATACTCAGGGGACTCATTCTCCATAACAATTGTCTTCATAGACTCAATCATGGAGTCCCATCCCTCATAAACATCTCCTAAGATGGGCTTGTCTGTGTCTGCAAACCTCAAAAGAGAAATGATAGGGTCCATGATCTTAATGCTAAGATTGACCCTCTCCCACCAACCATCATCTAACACTGTGTCCTTTACCCTTTTTGCAGCAGCTTGATCTATCTTTCTCCAAAAAGACCAAAGTTCTGAAATAACCATGGCCCCAAGAGCGGCCTTGACGTCCCTCAACCTCTTAAGCATGATGAATGAGGAAGCAAACCAAGTATCTGCAATTTTCAGCAATGTGTGTATTGTTTATATATTGTAAGGGCATTGGTATGATTTTGTACAAAATTCTGGATATGGCGTGCATCATCAATAAGAGTGCCAATCCATGTCACGTCTGAAGCAATCGATTTAAGTGCTAAATTCAAGGAATGAACAATGCACGGTGTCCAAAATATTTGTGGATATTTATCTTCCACAATTATGCCAGCAACTTTGCAAACAGGTGCATTGTCTGTAATAATTTGCACACAAGAATCAACACCTACATTTTCAATAACTTTTATTAACAACTCACCCATATATGTTGCATCCTTGTACTGTCCAAGAGCATCCACTGCTTTCAAGAAGATCAGTCCATTCTAAGAAGACACCATGAAATTGATGAGTGGATGGCGTGTTGCATCCGTCCATCCATCAGAAACAATACTGACACCTGATGAGACCCATGTCGATTTAATGGGTTATAGGATTTTTTCCACCTCCTTCTTTGCCTTACTCAACAATGTGGTTCTAAGCTTCTCTGAACCTGGAGCCACATACCCTGTTGGAGCTTGTTCAACTAGAGCTCTACACATCTCAACAAACATAGGAGACCGTGCAACATTAAATGAGATGAAGTTGAGATAGAAAAAAAATGCAATGGTAAGATCAACTTCATCTCTCTTCTCTTGGTGAAAAATCTTGTCCATTGGACCACGAGTTGAGGTTGCCCTCTTTTTGGTGTTGGCATGTCAAACCCACTCCCAAATCTGCTAGATGGAGTCCTCAAGAAAGGAAGAGGATTCTCATTCTTTTGTTTGTTGCTCATTGTTGCCACATTCCCCAAACCAACTACATCTTCTATCTCCATCAACGCTCGTTTTTCAGCACTCACTGCTTTACATGCTCCAAGTCCACAAGCAAGGCCCAATAAATGGCCTTTAACCCGAAAGTAGGTGCTCTTGTACTCAGCCTCCCCCAGAAGCCTTTGAGACTGATCCCTACCCTTGTTTTTTAGTGACATACTTCCATAGGGGGTATTTCTTCTCACTAGCTTGTCTCATTGCTACAGCAGGGTCATATGCAGCCCTTGAAACAGCAGCAACACTAGCAGTAGCATTGGCACTTGAAATAGATGGAGAGCTTCCAGCACCTAATGAAGATAAGTTTTGTCTTTGACCATTGGCATTCCCCCCTCTCTTTTGACCTCTACCTAGCATGATTTCTTGCTCAATGTTGACTCAAGAGTCAAGAGTCAAAGACTCAAAACCAAATCTAAAACGTTTAATGAAGTAGGGCAGCTGCTAAGTTCCAACAAATAAAATGCCATTAGTTTGCAAACTGCAAGTTTTTTTTGTGACAAATAAAAGACCTTAGACAATACAATTTAATCTACGGTATCTACCCCTTCCTTTTACAATTTTACTATTTAATCTACCCCTTCGTCTAGAGTCTAAACTCAAAGACAATACAAAAAGTGGACTGGGGTCTACTTTCACAGCCCTATACTTCAGCAAAGGCATGCTGAGTTGGGTTATATGGGTTATATGGGTTACAAAACAGACCCCACTTTACCACCACCCATATAACCCAACTCAGCATACCTTTGCTGAAGTATAGGGCTATGAAAACATACCCCAATTCACCTCTAAACTTCAGCATACAAATTGGGGTGACTGTGGTCTGTTTTGTATGTTGTGTTTAAAATTGGGGTGACTGTGGTCTGTTTTATATGTTGTGTTTAGAGTCTAAACACAGCATACAAAACAGACCACAGTCACCCCAATTTGTATGCTGAAGTTTAGAGGTAAACTGTGGCGACTGTGGTCTATTTTGTATGTTGCGTTTAGAGTCTAAACACAGCATACAAAACAGACAACAGTCACCACACTTTAACTCTAAAACAGACCCCAAAATAGTAAAATATGCTCTGACTCGTGAGCATAGGCAGTGGGCACCCATCTAAACTCGGTCAGAGGACTTACTTGTTGGGTTGTTGAGTTGTTGAGTTGTTGCGTTGTTGAGTTGCTTCAAGCTTGCTGCCAGGAGCTCCGCGGAGATATCCTAATCCCACGGTTGCAAGTTGTTGGTCGTTGGGTGTAGGAGGGTCGTTGCTTGCTGCCAGGAGGAGCTATCCATGGTGAAGACACGGAGACTGCGCTCAAACAATGAAATGAACCATAAAAATACAAAGAAAACCGATTTATTACCTCTCGCGGGCTCCTTTACGAGGGACACATGTCATAAAATCGTGAGACATGTGGAAATTGTATCCAGTACGAATTGAAGTCGTGTCCCCACCTTATGACACATGTGGAAATCATGTCCGGTACGTACCGTATCATGTCATATCAATGACACCTCGGATACGGACACCTGGCCTGATATGGACGTGTTAGGTGACTTAGCTAGAAAGGTTTAGCTTCCTCATCAACTATGACAACTCTGCTAAATCTCAACTAATTGGCGTTAACATCAACGAATCTGTAGGCTTTATGATTGTCGTTGTACCTTGTGATCATCAATTTCTTGCTCTTTGGGTCTAATTTGGTTCTCTTCGCATTTGAAATCCAAGCATAAGCAGTCAAAGCTATGCTGCGGGGAAGCACCCCACCCCCCCTCTCGAACTCGCTCCCGAAGCACGCTCCAAACAGGAGCGTTCAGGGAGTGCGCTCCCTAAACACTCTCGTTTGAGAGCGAAATTTGGGAGCGCGCTCCCACAGGGAAAAAAACGCTCCCTAGTTTTCTTAGGAACGTCCAGGGAGCGAACACTCTTGGAGGAGGGAGCGAGCGCTCCTTCCTCCAGGAGCTTTCGCTCCCTGAACACTCCTTCCTCCAGGAGCTTTCGCTCCCTAGACGCTCCCTGAGCGCTCTGGAGCTTAAAAATGCTCACAGTGGGCCCGCGCGTGTGAGGAGGTTGGCAGGCATTTTGGGGGGGTTTTTGAGAGATATGAGGCAAGGGAAAGCTAGCCTAGGGTTAAGTAAGAGGTTAAAACACTCTTTTACTCCTTTTTCTCTCACTCTATTTCTCATTTTTAATTCATTTCACTCATCTTTGCTACGAGGGTTTTGAGACTATTCTTGCTAGTTCTTGAGGAGATTGAAGGGAGATTGAAGAGCTTGGAAGGAATATTGCAAGCTCCCATAGGGAGATTGGAGAGCTTGCAAGGGACATTGAACTTTGAAGGTTGTCATTTGTGAGAGTTTGGAAGGGAGATTGAAGGCTACCATAGTCATATTCAACCACCATTGGAGAGCTAAAGAGGTAGACTCTTAAGCCCATTTTTCAAAAAAAATGCATGTGTTGTAAACTAGTATATTATGCTATGTTGAATATTTGAATGTTTTCTTCTCCTACTCTTTACCATTTCTCCTCCATCATTCTATTGCAGGTAGCAAGTTATTATTAAGGTTCAACATTCATGATGTTGATGTCAATGTGATATGCCATTTTGGTTCCATTTTTTATTATAATGATGGTGGTGGGAAGTTCATGTCGAAATACCCATGATAGTGAGGAAGAAATAGAAGTGGATAGCACATACCAAGGAGAGGAGGAAGGAATGGAAGGGGATAAAGACAATGAAAATGACAGTGATGATCATGATCCCCAAAAAGGCAAAGAGATGTACACACCTCTATGGAAGTATGTCACAAAGGTTAGTGGAGGGAAAGGGGGTAGAACAAGAAAATTTATATGCCACCATTGTCATACAGAATACACAGGTTCCTATACCCGTGTGAGAAAGCATCTATGTGGGACTATGTATTGGGATGAAGGTAAGAATATAGGAATCAAAGCCTGAATAAAGTGGATCCTAAAGATAGACTCAAATACCGATGGGAAGAGGAGGTAGCACAAAACAAAGCCAGAAAACCAAAGGTTGAACCTGAGAATGCACAAAGAATGTTCATTGGTCGAGCCGCATCCACCCAAGGTAGTGCATTCTCTCCTTCGTCTTCACATAGAACACAGTCAGATTTCCTTGACCAAGCTTGTAGAGATGATGTGGATGAAAAAAAATTCAAGTTTCTCTATGCATGTGGTATACCACTCAATGTTCTTCGCTCACCATATTGGCATGAAATGGTCCAAGCCATCAATGGTGCCCAGTTATCCCATAGATTTTCACCCGTGAAAATCTTGAGGGTTAAGAGCAGCATGCAGCATTTTGGTTAGCATACTGAGATTTTCCTAGAGTTCAACACTTATGTTGACCAGGAGGTTGGTTCCCATACGAAGCAAGTACATGATCAGTACATGGTTGCTTGGTTCAGAGTCAAAGATGACTTAGTTTCCATGCGTTTTGAGAGAGATGCAAGTGTTGCTAATTTTTAGGAGACATGGTTTGAGTGGGTCTCTTGACAATTTGAGGCAGTTCTAACCATACAATGTGAGTCCTAACAGAATTCTAGACCCAATGGCAATTTTTTGGGCGACGTGCAGAAAATTTATATTTTTAGCAAGTTTTGCTCTAGGTCCCGGATTCAGATTTTGAGGGCGCAGTATTGATCCTTGAGGCATCCAGAAGCCTTTGGACCTTTTTCCGGATGATGTCACCCAAATTTCTATTTTTAACAAGTTGAGCATCAGGCCCTGCATGATAGTTCTGATTGCATATTTGGATCCCTTGCGAAAAGACGAGATTAATGAGTATGAAGTCAAGGGTATTCAGACGACTTTCTATTTTTGGCAGTGTTTATGTGGCAGTGTCATCCTAGTCATCCAAGGTGATGTGGACAATTGGTCTAAAATAGAACCAGGAATCTATTTTTAGAGGGCCCTATTTTTAGAGGTTCTATTTTTAGAGAACCGTATTTTTAGAAGTTCTATTTTTAGCTTCCTATATATTTAGCAGGTCCAGTCATCGTCCACGCAGTGCCAAGTGCAATCCTCAGAGGTCGACCTGTGGCAATGATGTGGCATCCACCTAAGCTAGGGCGCTTATTCTTAAAAATTCGAGCATATGATAATTAATTAATGATCGTGAAGGGGTCGCATGAGTTTAACCGTAATAGCCAACACCATGATCCAATTAATTGAACCTCACGCATGTGTTGGTAGTTAAATATAGCCTTCACCTACCCCTTCAGACTTGGGCGCTTTTCTCACTCTCACACATATGGACGCATGCTTCAATTAACTGTCAGCATGTCTCACTCTCTCAGACTTGCATCTATTCTTAGCCCTCTCATGCACCTATGCACCCATTCTAAACTCATACTCTGTTTTTTCCTTTTTCGCATGCGCCTAGTACCTATTCTGAGCCTCTCATGCATCCGTTTTCTACTCTTGGGTTGTGTGCCCTCACTAGCTATATATTGGAGGCTTGCCATTAGTTATTTTGTCGGTTCTTAGCAGGAGCAGCATACTCTCTCTCTCTCTCTCTCTCTCTCTCTCTCTCTCTAGTGGTGTGTCATTGAGCAAAGTAGTCATTGTATCGATTGTGAGCTTGCCAATTGTGGCGCAACCAACCCTCTTGTAAAGCTGGATCAATAAAGAAGCTCATGTTTACTCTCTTCTTGACGGTATTGTGGTGAATTTTCAAATCTGATATGTCATTTCTGAACTATTTATTGTGATGGTAACAATCCTTTGAGTAGTTTTTTTTTTTTTTCCATTCTATTATCATTGTGCTAACTCTACGAGTTCCCTCCAAGTGTGTTAGATCAACTTTTTCCATTGTTTTAGACTGCTTTACATGCTGTCCAAGGCAAAATAGCTCACGGATTTTTGAGTTTTCAGACCTTAAATCAGCCACAAGAGCGCTTCATTGTGCCCAGGGACTCCCCCCAGAGGCTAGCAAGGCCTAGCCCAAATGGAGAGGGGTTTAGCCCATGACATCTGGGGCTATTTATCCTATAATTAGCCAAGTTTTTTACCGCTGTAATAACAGGTTTATCAGATCAGATTGGAGGGTAGAAATTTGTGCTAACATATTGGCGCCGTTGTCGGGGAACGCTAACCTTGGTAAACGACAATCGGTCAGTTTTTACTTTAATTGATTTATTTTTTCTAACTCACCGAGCGACTACATAGGATACAGGGACAACTCCACAGGGTACTTACACAAGAAGATCTTATGGTTTTGATTCTCGTACAAGGTCTAGTTCTAAGCTTGAAAACATTTTTCCCAGAACAGGACTACTTTTTCACCAAGAACTCCTCTCAAAGTTGGTAAGCGTAAGAGTTCTTAGGTAAGTTCTTTTTCGACAAGCACTATGGTGAGTGTATCTTCGACATCTTCATCTTTATTTTTATTTTCATCCCGAGCTAGTAGTAGGGTAATAGTTGTGCTTTCTTTTATCTGAGACTAACAATATGGATGCAGCTGTGAACCCACCAGTATGGTGGATATTTACTTCTTTGGACCCACGAAGTTTTGTTGCATTTCCAAAGTATCCTCATGACTTGCCTGCACGTAAGTGGCTTAAACGCATACCATTGTTTTTAGGGAGGATGAAATATCCCTGATCCGGATGATCAAGATATTCGCTACTGTTCTAATGCTCTGGTGTGCAGATCTGATACACTGGGGGTTTCTGGATGCGTTTTAGCCGTGTATGTGAGATGTTCTTCGGTTATTGTGGTTGCATGTTGGTTATTG
>JZKD02S1672837.1:809400-825002 GCA_000966675.3 Picea glauca | reverse complement strand
GTTTGAGGGTTTGGAGAGCTGCAAGAGACCCGTGTCCCGATTGCAGTTTCATTCCAACCCATTTGAGATCCAGCCAGGGCGCTTCTATTGAGCCATCTATCATCAGATTCCGACGATGGAATCTTGCAGATCAATTCATCCAGCCATTTAGGGCACAGTTATTCCGGACAGACATTTGGCGTTGCATGCAGAGTTCCAGAGCAGATCCGAACAAATCCTTCCGACCCATTTCATCATCTAGCGAGACGATCGTTTTGATCCATATAGCAGTAGATTCCGTTGGTGGAATCTTTTTGGGCGCATTCAGTGTCGCAGGAGGGGCACAAACCCCCCAGGGGTCCAGATCCAATGCATTAGAGACCCGATCCAAGATCCGATACTCATCCATTTCAGTCTAGAAGCCAGGGCGCTTCTATTGGAGCAATTTCCGGCGCATTCCGACGGTCCATTCTTCCGGACGAGTTTTCCAGCTGGTAGCGGTTACCGTATTTCTCCGAAATCGCGTATTTTTGCCGATCTATCCATGCATGCATTAGATCTACTATCATCTTTTGATCAAGGGTATTTTTATGTTATTTGATTGTATTCTAGTACTGATCCATAAGATCTAACTGACGTTTATATTATATATTTCCAGTAGGCTATTGTATTTCCATGTTCGAACCGTTATTATTCATGATATTGAGCAGTTGACGTTCTCTACTTTTGCATGCATCCTTTATATGTTGTTTAAACCTTAAATATGCAACATGCACATGTAATAACCAATATGCCCCTACAATAACCAACATGCAACCACAATAAACAAAGAATATCTCAAACACACAGCTAAAACGCATTCAGAAACCCCCAGTGTATCAGATTTGCAAGATAGAGCATTAGAACGGTAGCAAATATCTTGATCAGCGGAATCAGGGATATTTCAACCTTTTCACCTTCCATGGCACAAATCCCACACTTCCTACATGCCATTAGATCTATCTAAATAATTCTTCTATTTTTCTACACCCTAGATCTATTGTGCAAACCCTAGGAAGTGTGTCCTAGCCTAGAGATCTACTCTATTGCTTAGTGGTGGACACTTGGCTTAGATCCAAGAGGGCTAGTTTTGCCTCTCCAAGTATAAATAGATCTCTTTTCTCCTTCCCAACTTACCATATCTTGAGCTATTGTTATACTAGATTTACAACTCTCTCTCTCTCTCATCTCATTCATTCTCATTTCATTCTAGCTCTTAGGTTTTGGAGTATTCCTCTCCAAGATCTACTTCTTTTGGTAATAAAATTCAAGAAGCTTTAGAGGACAACAAGAAGAGTAATGCGTATGCTTGCTTCTCTTATGCATATGGAGGTAACTTTGCTTGGTTTTCTTTTGTGATTCATGCAATATTAGATCTTGGATAAAGTGTTATCTAGGTAGGTTAGATGGTGTGTATGCCCTTTTCTCCTATAAATCTTGATGCATAACTTAAATTGAAGTGCCGTTTATGTTTATTGCATTAACATTTTATCTAGTATATGCTTGATCTTGAAGGAAGATTGCAGGTTAGCTTTCAAGGTTTCATTGGGAAGACCTTCTAGAAGGGAACGGTCTCTTGAGGCTTCACATACCTCAGCCATCTTGATTATTGCTTTGCTCTATTTGCTATACATCCATCTCACTTTTCAGCTAGCATACATTGTTTTTGATAGGTCAATAATATCTCAAATATATATTTTGTCTTGTGGAAAGTCCTTGTCCCAAAAGGGCAAGGTTTTCCTTAACTTTGTTTGGTTGTATGTAGCCATCCTAGCAAGAAGACCTTGTTGTTTTAACAAGTACATCAGATCTGATAGGAGGCTCTTGGCTGCCCCAAAAGGACACATACAACACTCAACAACCCCTTGGGGGAATTTGGTAGCTATTTCTTACCTCTCTAGTCTTTTTCTAGCTTCAGTAGTTCATTTTTTCTTCTTGTTTGCTTGTTAGGTTGAGCTTGAGGTGTAAGAGGGGAAGTGGTACGACCTCCCCTCTTCTTCAAGCTTTTGGGTAGGCTGGGACTTGGGTAGATCTATCTTGCATTTCAGTTTTTTGTTGAGTTTTTCTCCTAGCTTGGCCGTGAGGTTTAGAAGGTGTGGGCACCTTTTCAACCCCACGTGGGTAGTGATTGTTTGCTTGTAAATCTAGCTTGCTTTTAGTTTGTTGTTTTGGTTTATTATCTTTCTTGCTCATATCTCTTGCTAAGTTATCCTAATTAAGATCTAAGAGAAAACTCTAACAAATTAAGACAAGATAAATATCTAATAACCTACCTAGTTGGGTGAAAAACCCCCAAAGAGGTAAGGATAAGTGTTAATCTTTTTCTTTCATGTGATGTGGTAGATCTAAGTGGTTTTATGCTCTTTATGTTTATGCTTTAGATCAGATCTCACACCTTAAGCCCATTGGGCAACACACTTAATATCTATCTTGCTCTAGTTTGTTAATCTTCATTCAAGCTTTTAATTTTCCCTTAAGCACATATATCTTAATCTCATGTTTAATATCTCTTACGATGCTTAATTAATAAGTGGTTATTGTGTTCTTGGTTTAATATCTTAATAGCCACATCTTGGGCTTGAGTTTTCTTGAATGGTTTAACTTGGCAAACACATTAAATTTTCTTCATCTTCTCATAAGGCAAGGTGTTCTTGCCATTGGATCTATGGTATCTAATCAACTAATGTGATGTGCATGTGATAAATCTATCTATCTCTTTCAGCTATCTTTCTTATTGGCTTTTTATGTGTTGATATATCTCATGGTTAAAGCTTAAATAACACATTTTTGAGCAATTTCAGTTTCGGCCATCTCATTATTTTGCACTTTTAAAGTACTTCAAAACTCTCAAAACGCTCTTGTAATCACCTAAAAGTCTACCTAACTATCATATATACTTAATAGACTATTTTAGGGTACCTTAGACCACCATCTCCACCATCTAAAACAGGTTTGAGGAAAACAACGGAGGGTAGTGGCAGGGAATTGTCCCATGGCGCTCTAGGTGGGTGTCCTCTCTGGGAAGTACTCTTATTGTCAGGGCTGACCATGGAAGCTAGGGTGGGCCTCGTTGCCTTACTATCTTGAGCACCCGGCAGTTATTTGGCAACAGGAGGAGGAGGCTTTGGTCAAAGCCAATAAACTTAAAATCCTTAAGAAAAGCCTAATTATTAAACCCTTGGCCACATCTAATAATACTTGGGGGGCTTAATAAATGAGAGTGTAGATTGTCTTCATTTCTTCATAGTAATTGTTCTTAATCTTGATAATCTTGTTGATGAAGTAATATGTTGATGATCTAGTGTAAATGATGATGTGATTGATGCTCAAGTCTTCTTTATCCTGCACACATTAAACATACTTGGTTAGATTGTAATTGTGATATATCATTCTTTTTGTAAAGCTTGTAAATGAATGTATATGATATTCGTTCATTGAGTTATTCTTTATTGTAAATTTGTAACTTATAACTCTTTTGTAATTAACCACCTTGAAACATGGTTGACCCCTTGCCCAATCTTTAGGCACTAGTCTTAGTTGACCTAGGGAAAGGACTTGCTTGTCATGCTAACCCAATCTCTCTCTCTCTCTCTCTCTCTCTCTCTCTCTCTCTCTCTCTCTTGTCTAGTGGCATGTCATTGAGCAAAGTAGTCATTGTATCGGTTGTGAGCTTGGCAACTATGGCGCAACCAACCCTCTTGTAAAGCTGGATCAATAAAGAAGCTTGTGTTTATTGTTCGAACCTCTCTTCTTGACGGTATTGAGGTGAATTTGCAAAATTGATGTCATTTCTGAACAATTTTCTGTGATGGTATCAATCCTTTGAGTAGTTTTCTTTGTTTTTTCCATTATATTCTCATTGTGCTAACTCTGCAGGTTCCCTCCAAGTGTGTTAGATCAACTTTTTCCACTATTTTGGACTGCTTTACCCATTGTCCAAGGAAAAACTGCTCACCGATTTTTGAGTTTTCAAACATTAAATCAGCCACAAGGGCATTTCATTGTGCCCAGGGACTTCCCCAAGAGGCTAGCAAGGCCTAGCCCGAATAGAGAGGGGTTTAGCCCGTGACATCTGGGGCTATTTATCCTATAATTAGCCAAGTTTTTTACCCCTGTCATAACAGGTTTATCAGATCAGATTGGAGGGTAGAAATTTGTGCTAACATGCCCCTAAAGGATATAGGAACCTTGGGATTGACAGAGAAAGAGCCAAAATCCAAGGTGCTCTGGGAAAATTTTGCAAATGATTGGAACCTACATGGGGTATCAATTGTGTCTGATGGTTGGACAAATGTGCAAGGTAGGCCATTGATAAATATTCTTGGTGTGTCTGCTAGTGGTGCGGTCTTCCTTTCAACCCATGACTACTCAAATCACTACAAGACGGGTATTAATATTGCAAATGCCTTGCTTAAAACCATTCAAGGGATTGGGCCCTACAATGTCATTCAAGTCATCACTGATAATGTTGCTAATTGTAAGGCAGTTGGAGCAATCATTGAAGATAGGTACCCCAATATATTTTGGGCGGGGTGTTTGGTTCACACAATGAACCTTTTGATGCATGATATCATTAAAATGAAGGACCATGATTATAGATGCATTGGTGCTTTATACAAGAGAGGGAAGATGATAAGATTTATTACCAATCATCGCATGGCCCACTTCATTTTTCGCAATCATTCCAAGTTGGAGCTACTAAAGATTGCAAAGACCAAATTTACTAGTTATTATCTCACCTTCAGGCACCTTCAAGTGATTCATGGCAGGATCTAAAAGATGGGGCTACATCCGCATCTAAGAGAAGTGACTTTCACGAGGTGGAGGACACAGTTCTTGATGGACATTTTTGGCAACATGTTCGGTATATTCTGTAGTTCACCAAACCCATTTACAGTATGATTCGGTGTGCAAATACAGCTCAGTCGGTGATTGGATAGGTGTATGAGCAGATGGACAACATGCTAGGCCAAATCAAAGACATTGTTCAGTTGAGGGATGCGATCTTGTATGATCATATCCATAAACTTGTGGTCAAAAGGTGGGATAATTTGAATGTTCCACACCATGCCCTAGCATATGTCCTTACTCCAAAATATTATTCTTCATCTTGGTTGGCCCAACCAGCCCCTGAGGGTGGGGAAAGGAGAAAACCACACACAGATCCAGAGGTGCAAAATGGATATATGCTCGCATTGGACAAGTTGGTACCCGATGAAGAGGAGTGTGCTCAAGTACAAAGCGAATTGAGCAAATACATCAATGAGTATGGAGTCTTTGGTAACTTGCATGCAACCAAAGATCGAGACAGATTGGGTTCTATCGAATGGTGGAACATGTATGGCTCCTCTACCAAAACTTTGCATAAATTGGCGGTGAAGGTGCTTTCTCAAGTTGTTAACACCTCTTCTACAGAGAGGTGTTGGAGCACCTATAGCTTCATCCACAGTGTAAAGAGAAACAACTTGAATGGAGACAAGGCAAAAAGCTTGGTTTACGTGCATTACAACTTGAGGTTGTTGTCGCATTAATGTGATGTAGGGGGGAGTTCTTTATGTAACAGTAAAAGAGATATGACTTGGGACAACAATCCATAGGAGACTAATCTGGAGGATGGAGCCATTGTTTTAGAGCGCTTGGAAGAGGAACTTTTGGGTGATCATGATGGTGATTATATTCCTGGAGGAGACATGCCACCCCCATCCACTAGCGGTGTTCCAGATTCATCAGTTTTATCTTTATCTTCACAGCATCCATTGTCACGTGGGTGCCATTCAGCTATTGGTTGTGTTCCACGATCACTTCCACCTACTCCTACTCTTCTTCAAAGATCACGGGAGAAGAAACTAGAAGTTTCTCGTGGCAAGAGGAAAACTTAAAGCATAGTACTTAGTACTCGCTACTATATGCTAGATCTCTTTTTTTTTCCTATTTAGAAGTAGTCTCTAGAACTTAGTACTTTGTCCTGAGTCTTGACTCTTTATTATAGCTTGTTTTGTAAACAATGAAGTTATAAACTTATGAACTTATGAAGTTTGAACATTATATGATAGTTTACCTTTGAAGTTTGAAATTTGAATTTTGAAGTTTTGAACTATTCACTAAATCTTACAACTCTTTGGTAATGAAAATGATGCTCTAGAATCTAGACTCTATTTCATTTTGTGGTTCATGTCTTTTACAATCTATCGATGACAAATGCTTATGATTAACGTTATATGTGTACTAAACGGTTGATGCTTTAATGATTATCACTAATCAATTAGTTCAATGATCTTATATCTATGTTTTCATGTTTTTTGCAATTGATTCAACATTTTGCATGCTTTTTTATATATATGCATCAAAGTATATATTTTTTATGTATTATATAAAAAACGCTCACGAAACGCTCTCGCTCCCGGAAATTTTCGAAAATTGATGCTCCCGCTCCCGCTTCCCGATTCCACTCCTCGTTCCCAACATCCTTGAGTAGAACCAAAGACCTTTAAATGATTGACAATGGGCTTCCTCCTTGACCATGCTTCCTCTGGAGTCTTCTACTTCACTTCCATCGTCATAGATCTATTCAGCAAGTATATTGTTGTGAAAACTGCCTCAGCCCAAAACCTATTTGGAACACACTTGTTCTGCATCATACACCTAGCCATCTCTATGATTATGCGGTTCCACCTCTCAACCACTCCATTATACTCTGGAATGTAGGGTGTAGTGAATTGCCTTTTAATCCCATTTTTAGCAAAAAAGTTATTGAATTCTTTGGAATAGAATTCCCCACCACTATCAAACCTAAGAGTGGTAATGTGACAACCTAACTTTTTTCTACTAAGGCTTTGAACTTTTGAAACTCATTAAACACATCAGATTTCAGTTTCAAAAAATACACCCACATCTTCCTACTATAGTCATCAACAAAAAGAAGGAAATACCTGGCATCGGTAAGAGATGCCATGTTCATTGGTCCATAAACATCTGCATGAACCAGTTGAATGACTCTCTGCACTCTCCAAGTCTGTCCTTCATCAAATGGTGTCGTGTGCTACCTCCCTGGCTGGCAAGCTCTGCACACACCCTGAATCTGCTATTAAATATCAGGAAGTCCATCTACCAGATTCTCTTGAGCCCACTGAGAGAGGTAGGTCAAGATAAGGTGGCCATATGTTGATGCCAAAGTGTAGTGATGTTTGATGCACCCTTGGCTGCCAATGCATGCTCATTGACTTGTCCAATATCAATCAATCTAAAGAGTCCATGATCCTCCAAACCACGAGCAATAGTCTTCTTGGTCGTCTGGTCAACTATATAGCATTTGCAATTGCTAAAATTAACATTTAGATGGGGGCAATGCCTTAAAATCTAACTAATTGAAAGTAGATTAAGTTCCATACCTGACACCTAATAACACATTGAGAAAAATCAATATTTCTTCTCCAAAGGAAATCTACACATTTTGTTTGCCAACTATTGTGTACTCTTTCGCACCACCAAAGATCACTAAATCCTTCGAGGAATAAGCAGTGTACTCTGTGAACAAGTCATGCTTGTTGGTGAAGTGTCACAATGCACTTGAATAAATGTACTAGGCAGATGACCTGTGTTGATCGACTTGCTTCTTGACCATGAATGCAAAGAAGGTGACTCCTCCTCCTCTATATGCTCTGCAATATGAGCCTTCTGCTCAAGCCGTCCCGAGTTGGTTTTCTAATCAAACCTCTTCCAATAGTGTTTCTGGCCCACCTTGCCACAATAGTGACAAGTGATGATCTTTAGGCTCTTAGTTGCATCTTCATTGCTACCTTGACTTTTCTTCTTTGTTCATTTTCCTTTTCCCTTGACATTGGTTACAAAGGCCTATTTTGAACCCTTTGTCTCATTGCTTCTATCAAATTGTTTCTTCCATATGTCCTATTGTAAGAACATATTGCATAGCTCATCAAACTTTAGGTCAGCATTCATAGGGGTGATGTTCAAGGTCTCAATAAAGTGTTTGTAAGCATGTGGTAAACTTTCAAGGTGATTACAACCATGTCCTCTTCCATATTTTGACCAATGGTGGACAACTATCTTTTGATATCCTTGATATTGAGTAAATGCTCCTATAATGATGCACTCTCATCCATTGTGATCGAAAACAACATATTCTTCAAGAAGAAGGCTATAGCCTTCTCCAAAGTCTCATGCAACTCTTTCAAATGCTTCTAAATCTATGTTGAAGTCTTTCCCATCTGTACCTCAGGAAGCATTTCATCTATCACGGACAACTTAAGCAATATTATTGCTTCTCTATCTTGCTCATCACACTTGTCCTAGTCTTCACCCATAATTTGTGGTTGGGTATCATGACCTAGGACAATAACAACCAAGCACTTGTACTCAAAAATCACCAACATATGTTGCTTCCACGTATTGTAGTTCTTGCCAGAGAACCTTTGACCACCTTCCAGCATGATGTTGGGTAAAGAGGGCATACATACAGGTCTCGCTCCTATCATTGTTTTTAATGTTGCTACTACTCCTGCTTGCTTTGACCCTGATACCGAAAATGAATCTGATTGAAAAATACAAAAAATATATATTGAAACAGACAGAAGTACATGTTCTTCCCTCCCTCAATCTTAAATCCTCGAGTAAGAACACTTGAATACTAGCTCTAAACTATAGTAGTAGTCATGTATCACTGTACAGTGTAAAACACATAAATCTGCCCAAAAATACACATATTTTGCCAAATTGGCTCAAAGAACAGCCCAACAAACCACATCTCAACTCTCAAATAGCTAAAAAAAACAATGTTTCGTGGGGACGCATCCCCCAAGATCGAGGCAACCCCCACCCCCCGCTTCCCACACATCTAAGACGAGGGAGGGGGCACCTGGAGAAATGTTTCACCATGTCCCCCTTTTTGTGAAACACACACCGAAAAATTTCACCAATGTGCGAAACGCATTCCGCAAAAGGGGGGGCTTCTAGGTGCGCCCCCCCCCCCCCGGGATTTTTTGCCAATAACCTCTAAACATTTAAAAAAATACAAAAAAATAAAAACATAAAAGCTTCGAATACCTAATCCTCTATCTCATATTTCATTTTCAAAGTGGTTAGTTTTCCATTGGTTACTCATATAGTTGCACTCCCACATATGGTCCTAATGACTTCATGCAACAAATGGATGTAGAGGACCAATCAATGGGATTGACTACTTGATGCTCATTTCAATTTCAATGTTCATTGTCCATTATTAATTTTCACTTTTAACTTTTGAGTCTTGACTCTAGACACTGATGACCTCGAACCAAGTCTTTGACTTCTCACTCTTTAATATTTTTGAGTAATTTCAATTTACTATTTCAGACTCCAGTATCTACTATTTTTCTTAGTACTATTTAAAATGATGAATGATGAATCTAAATCAACGTATTTCATTTATGAGTCAATGTATTGCATTTCTGAATACGAATTTGAATCGTGTTTTTATCATTTACAAATTTGAATTTAGTATAACATTGCACAATGATGAATTTGCATGGGATGAATTGTTATTGTTGGGATTTTTATTTTTATTTTAGAGATGGGGCCCCTTATGTTGGGGATCCCGACATCCCCCCATCCCACATGAATTTCCCTAAAATTTGAGGGGTGTCTCCACACGATCCACATGAGCGTTTCCCCGCTCACGTGCTCCTGTGTCCAGGAAACTTGGTGGAACACTATGAAAAACACACAGATCTTGACAAATCCGCTCTCAAACAACGCTAAAACAGTTAGATCTACTAGCATCCAACACCAAATTAGTCAATTTCTACTTGGATCTACTGAAAAACAATAAATCAGGAACCAAATCTGCAAATTTGGGCATCAATACAGGTAAGAATAGACTGAATCTACTCCAAAATCCTCTGAATTGAAAAAACTTTAGAAAGTTTACTAAAGAATAGGTTCATTCAGCTTCAATTTTAGTTTTGCTAGCTGAAATTGACGACTCAATTCCCCTTTTTTTTCTTCCAGAACCTCAATCTACAAGGTTTTGATTAAAAAAAAATACTTTGCTTCGAAATTAAAAACAAAATAATACCTAGTTTCAAACGATCCAAAACCCTTTTGGCTCTTTGATGCATCATGCTAGTGATCCCTCAATCTGTCTCTATCGACAGCAGTCCCTAGGTATTCATTTACGCACAAACTCCATGGCACCCAGAATGTTGAAGTTGCAAGAGCGGAAACGTTGTCTTTCAATGTCCCAAGACTCTTGATACAGCTTTGAGAATGTCGGGCTCGATACCATATAATGATAACACGAACACATAAAGAAGACCAAGATTGCATTGATAATGAGAAAGTGAAAGCTTTCCGATAAAGAGTTACAAGCTAGTTGATCCAATCCACTTTATGAATGTGGGATAGACTAAAATACACACTAAAGTGAAATAGCATAAAAGCATAAAATAACCTAAAGACCATGTAACTTTAGGTATGCCTATGTCGAACATCTAATTGACTATTATAATCTAATATTTACTTTAATAATGCCATCATGTATTATAATCAGACAATATTTCTAGTCAACAAAAACCAATACATTACTAAATCCATACCTATGCCAATATCTACAATCAACAAATAGTAATTAAAATTTAGTTAGGATTGGGACCCTAGCCATATAATTGACAACAAAAATTAAGTTGAATTTTGCAGTTGAAGTATGCGTCAAAGAAATTACATCCTATAACAATACCTCCCAATCAGGACATGGGTTGAGGGAAACAGCAGCCATGCAACTCGCCTTTCCCTGCACAAATTATCCTTTCAATGTAAAAGCTAGAGAAAAATATTATAAATGTTAGAATTTATAGATTGCAAAGTTATATACACTCAACTCACATTAAAATTGCAATATAAGAAGAAAATGATACATTTCGACACAAGATGAAAGTCAGCAAAATCAAATCATCCTAACAGCTAAGATTTACAAATTGCAAAGTTATATACGCTCAGCTCACATTAAAATTGCAATATAAATAGAAAATGCTACATTTCAACACCCTTGAACAAAATCAAGATATCATTTAAAAGAGACTATAAGTTATTATATTAATCTTCCTTAACATGAGTGGGCCCAATGGTTAAGAACATGTATTTCCTCCTTGGAGATCACAAGTTCAAATCCAGAGGGGGGTATGGTATTGTTAACCCCTAGATTTTCACCCTTGAAAATCTTGAGTGTTAGGAGCCAGCGTGCACTATTTTGGTTGGCAGTCTGAGATTCTCCTAGAGTTAGTACTTATGGTTAGCAGAGGTTGGCTCCCACGCAAGACAAGTTTATGATCGATACATGGTTGTTTGGTTCAAAGTTAGAGTTGACTTGGTTTCCATCTATGTTGCATTGGTTTTTGGGACGGAGGAACGGCGGGGAGGGGGGGACGCGTTCCCGGGACGGCTAGAGCACACCCCCAAATTTTTCAAGGGACGGCAAAAATATATATAGATAGATAGATAGATAGATAGATATAGATATAGATATATATTAAAAAAATATTAAAATTCACCATAAACATTTGTAGTTGTTTCATGCTTGTAAGCATAACAAGCTATACTATACAGTATTATGCACAACCCTTACACTTGCCAATACTGAAAAAGCTCGAGCAATTTAAAGAAAGGACGAGTGACATTTCATTATTGGCTGCTAGACAAGAGCAAAATGCAGTTTAGCTTTAGGAAACTTAAGTGAGAAATGTCTCTATAGTAGTTTTTCTTACTCGTATTTCTTGTTAATGAAAATTATGTTAAAACATAAAAGACTTTCCCTTCTCAATAGGTTTTGCATATTTTTATGGTTGAGTTGAAAACCACTATAAAACACTTTAATTCTGTAAAGAGATTAGATTCATATTTTAGATTAAGAAGGTGATTGAATAGGAATTTATTCAAACATTTAGTACCCAATCGAAGTCACTACTATCTGATTGTTTTCACAATGCTTGAGGTTGGAATGGTGGAAGCACTATAATTGAACGACTCCTGGAAACCCATGTACAATATGTAAAAGCTAAGATGACCAGAAAAATGAGAAGAACAAGAGCAATAACCATACGGATCAGCCCTTTGAAATGTTGCATTTCTTGTTTTTTTGACATGAAAATGTTGCTTGTTGTAACCTTGTTGCTGAAAATACAATATTTATATCACCAAAAACCCAAATCAAAACCCATGCTTTGTGCTACAACTTTTACAAGAGATTTAAATTCAATGCAATACAAAAATAATGGATGGGAAAAATGATTTTATTGTCTAATCATCAATTTCCATGATTTTCAAGACTGAAGATATATACCCGAAATATCCCCAAAATCTGCCCAAAAAATCCCTGAAATTTGCCTAGAACATCCTCAAAATCTATCTAGAACATCTTGGGGATGGCCAGCAAGTTCCCGAGTCCCCAACAATTTGGGTAAGTTTCCTAAGGGTCTCCAAGTCCCCGGAACGCGAGAATAGCGGGTAGGCGGGTTTTTTTGAGGGGGACGGGTCCCCGTGCAACATAGGTTTCCATGCATTTTGAGAGAGATGTATACATGCAGCAAATGGTGCTAATTTTTAGGATACACGGTTTGAGTGGGTCTCTTGACAGTCTAGAACAGTTCTGAGCATACAGTGTGAGTCCTTGCATAATTCTAGGCCCGATGACACGTTTCCAGGCGACGTGCAAGAACTTTCTGTTTTTTGTAGATTTTGCTCCAGGCCCCAGATTCAGATTCTGAGCATGCAATATTGATCCTTGAGACATCCAGAGTCTTTTGGATCTTTTTCGGGATAATGTGGCACAATTTTACTATTTTTATCAGGTTGAGCACCAGGGCTCGCATGTCAGTTCTAATCGCATATTTGGATCCATTGCGGAAAGAGGAGATCAATGAGTATAAATTCAAGGGCATTCAGACAACTTTCTATTTTTAGCAATGTTTATTTTTAGACAGTGACATGTGGCGATGTTCTCCCATTCATCCTAGATGATGTGGCCAATTTCCTAAAACTTAGGAGATGGATTCTATTTTTAGAAATGTCTATTTTAGCAGGTTCAATCATCATCCATGTAGTGCCAAGTGGCACCCTCAGATTCTGACATGTAACAGATTATCAAAGTGATGTGGCATCATTTTGACCAAGGGAACATAAGATGAGGTGGCACTTCCATGGAGAAAGTTTAGCCAATTAGGCTAACTTTTCCTGCTAATTCTTCTTCACCCGCCATAAAACCACTTTCCATACAGTCCCTAAACCATTTTTCCCTATACCTCTTAACCCTCTAACCCTATCCTATCCTAAACCCACTTCCCCTTTCCACTCTACCCTTACTCACCTTTTACCCTAACCCATTCATTTAACCCCTTTAATTAATTAAGTAAGTAAGTACCCTTTTTATCCTAACCCCCTCCTCTCATACGTACCATTCATTTTTCCTAACTCTAACCCACTTTCTAGACCCACTCACTATCCCCACCATTATTAAATAAAGTGTACCACTCACCTTTTAATTAATTATTTAATTAAAGGGTTGCTTTATTTTTGTCCCCCCTTTTTTATTAATTAATTCATCCCATGTCTCCCATAGTGATATGTACCTCCCTTGGCACCCATCCATTTAACCCACTCACCGTTTATTAAAATAATTAATTATTAAATATGTTCCCCTTTATTAATTTGTCCCCCCTTTTACTAGTTTGTGTCCCCCTTTGAAACATTCGTGCCCTTTTTTATTAATACACACCCATCCCTTTCATTTAATTAAAAGTGCATTCTCCCTATGCACATGCTAACTCCACCATAAGTCATCTTCCATTTCACTCCACGCATGCACACTCCTTCACGTCTTATTCTAACATACTCATCATTTAAATAGAGTTGCATGACTAACTTAATATAGCCTATCCCTTTGTTGACCCATGCATAACTTCCTTCCCACGCATGCACACTCCGTCACGTCTTATCCCCCTTACACGTGAATATATGCGCTCATCTCCCACTCGCTAACATCACCTATTCTTGTCCCTTTTGTGCGTATCCTCTTTTAGCTATTCCGCATGTATCCACTCACCATAAATTCACTCATGCAATTTGACTTATACTCCATGCGACTCGTTTTGATTGGAGTTACCACATGCGCCCTTCTATAATCGGTTTTGGAGATACACCGTCTCTCACTATATAATGGAGTGAGATCTTCATTGTTAGAGGTTGGTTCTTGCAACAACAGTATAGTGTCTCTCTCATTCTTCTCTCTCTCTCTAGTATGGTGGCTTTTCTTTGAGCAAAGGAAGCATTGTACCGGTTGTAAGCTTGCCAAGTGTGGCACAATCAACCCTCTTGTAAGTTTGATCAATAAAGAAGTGTGTGTTTTGTTTTCAAGTTTCTCTTCTTGGCAGTACTGTGGTAAAATTGTGATCTGATTTGTCATTTTTTGAACTGTTTATTGTGATTATTACGATCTTTTGAACATTTTTCTCTTCATTTTCCAGTCTATTATCATTGTGCTAACCCTGCAGGTTCCCTCCAAGCACAGAATATTAATTTTCCTCATCGTTTTGGACTGCTTTTACACGCTATCCAAGACAAACAACTTGTTGTTTTGTAGGTTTTACATGCAGAAATCAGACTTAAAGACAGTTGCAAGGCACTTTAGTGTGCCTAGGGACTCCCCCCAGAGACTAGCAAGCATTAGCCCAAATGGAGAGGGGTTTGGTCAGTGACAATTGGGGCCCTACACCTTTAATTAGCTAAGTTTTTACCGCTGTCATAACACATATATCAGCTCAGAATTGGAGGGTAAAAATTTGTGCTAACAAGTATGTATACCTCTACAGATTTAGCAGTCAAATTGCTACACGGAGGGGGTCCCTTGTCCCACAAACAAGGGGGTCTCATACACCAATTTGGTGTCTCGCTTGACCGTGACCTTAAAAATAGATTATTGTTATTATTATTATTATTATTATACTGATTGAGAGGTCATTAATAACTTCATAGTTTTGTATTCCATCCAAACAACATGGCATGATTGTAAAATAGTCATGGCTATGGTTAATATCTGAGTAATCCATGAAGCCTTTCAAAGAGCTTAAGCAAAGCCAGACCCACTCAGAAAAATGGTATTGATGCCCTCGTAAAGATAACATCCCAAGTATGAATGCCTAATGGAATAGGCAAGCCGGTGGAGAAAACAATGAGAAACCACCTACATGCATATATTGATGGTAGGATCCCTTGCTCCTCAAACTGTCGATCCAACTTGTGCAGCTACTCCTCCAACATTCCAGAGTAGTGTTGTCAGAGCGTGGGAGCACAATTTTCGAAAAATGGTCGGGAGCGAAGCGTCTCTGGAGCGTTTATATATATATATATATATATATATATATATATATACATATATATATATATATTCAAAATAAAACATGTAGAATGCCAAACTAGATGCAAAATATATGAAACATGTATGCTTGTGATACTTCCAATATATGAAATGCCATCTAAATTCCATATTATCCATCATTCCATGAATCTTACAAAGTACATTAATGAATAATCATTCAAGCATC
>JZKD02S1672837.1:795619-808553 GCA_000966675.3 Picea glauca | reverse complement strand
TCTCAACGCGTCGGAAGAGAATAGAACCCTCGGCGTATATAAACAACAACAAAGCACTCTCCACTAGAAATGTGTGATATATCCCATTAGTTGAAAATGTTAAAATGCCACTAATTTTCATAAAATGAAACGTTAAAGGTAAACTTACATGTGGTAAATCAGATTGCCAAGTTGCAGCTCCAAGTCTCCACTGTCAAGGTAAATTACCACTCGGGGAGAAGTGTATTAACATCAATCAAATATCACTCAAGAGCCCAAGTGTTAATAAGTGAGCGCATAGGTGAAAATTGTCTGAAGGTGTTGAGATGAACGACCATTTCCATGTCAACATTTTGTCTAGGTGTCAAAGAAAAGTAAGTGCGTAGGTGTTGAGACAAATATCACCCGCAAAAAACCTCAGCAGGCCGACATATTGTATCGACTTGCGACACATTGGCAAAATGTTGCGAGTTAATGAAAGTGTCGAGACACTTTCAAAGTTTTGGATATGTCGCGAAATTTTTGGGGGAAAGTTTCGGCCAGGGGAAAATGTCGGCGACATATCCGATATTTCGGCAATATATTCAATAGTGCTCCAATCTCGTGGCGACTTTGTCTTGATCATATACTAGTGCAAAGCAGCATTAAAGAATCAATGTAGTTGTTATTGTTAATATTTTTACTTGTACAACTAGCAGTTACGGTTCTTTTTTATTATTATAATCATTTAGCACATTAGCTGCATAAATAAGATCACTAAAAGAGAGACAATCACAGAAACAATAGACACATAGATTATACTGGGAAACCCTCATGGGGAAGAAAACCTAGCAAAAACTTCCTCAATATAGATAGACCAAAAACAAGGCAGAAGATCCTCCTCTACTCCTTCACTAGGAAAGAGTAGCACACTACTTATCCAAAAGATACGAAGACATAGACCAAGAACCCTCCTTGACGTCACCCTTAGTTGCAGCAGTTTCTCCTCCAAGACTTGCACACTGCAGAGCTGAGTAGTGAGTGTCCAAATGAGGTGCTGGCCTCCCTTATAAATAGTGGTCTGGCCAGCCTAAAATTAGGTCTCAGCCGACCTGTCACTTTACCCTCTTAATTTACATTTAATTGTCAAGGCACAATAGGGCCGACTTTTACAAAGGCACAATAGGGCCTAATTAATAAATATAATATAACAATATTATTCAACACTCCCTCTTAGGTAGAATATTCATCGAAGTTACAATATTTCAACAGTTATACCACATGTTTACAATCCTTCGACATGGATGCTGTCATTTTATACTCCTCTTGGCATCTCTGCTAAAAAACAGTCACACAATTATATGTGGGATCAATAAGATTGCAATAGCACATAAACAGTATGCAATCAGTGACACAATTTACTTGGGTAGTTTTCTCTTGCCCACTATTATATTCTTGCAATTGGAAATCTTTGAAAAAGTTTACCCTTTTGCATAGATTGCAGTCTTCAATTTCTCTAGCATATAGCTTTCTCAAGCAGTTATTAGAACATTCCATCAAAAACGGCCATTGTTGAACAAGTGTATCCTTCAGTGGTTCCTGGGAATAATCTGAGTGTCTATTCTTGCTGCCTCTATCTCCTTTGTAATTTGAAAACCTTTCCCTGCTATAATCATCTCTTTGATTGCCATCTGTCTGACCATCATGAAGAAATTTTGAGGTTCCTATAGGCTGCCCAAAAGGCCTGTCATGTGACCTCTTGTTGGGCACTAAGTTGAAGGTACTTTCAAACTGTTTTTCTCACTGTTTTGGGACTGTTATCTTGCTGTCCAAAACAGGCAACAAATCTGAACTTTACCCACTGAAAATCTGCCTCGTAGGAAATGATTTAGTGCCCCTTTGAAGCTTCTCTTTGAATGCGTTTCAATAGGAAGTTTTGTTGTCCATTGTTAGCACATTCATTATACCTCAAAACAGAAAATACCCTCTAGAATCTTTAACACCTACTATGCAGAAAAGTAAATAACCAAACCATGACAATTTAACACAAGTGTTTTTGGTCAACATGACCTTGGAAAAACCCCCATGGGGAAAACCAGTAAGAGAGTAGATGTGTTATGGAGATCTCAAGCAAAAGCTACAACAAAGAAATGAAACAAGGGAACCTGATACAATAGTAAGCTCCTCTCAAGCTTCCTTTGGAGTCCCCTCTTTCTTTGTGCCTGCTAGCATTTGAAGAATGCCCCCTTTGCCTTAGTGCACCCCCTTCTTTGGTTACTTGCCTTGCTTGTTTGCCTTGCCCACTTGTTGAATGCGCCCAATATCTAGGTGTGCCCTCCTCTCCTTGCTTAGTGTGCACTTTGCCTCAAGTGTGCCCCTCTCCACAAGGATTGTGCCCTCACTCCTCTTGTGTGCCTTCCTTGAGCTTGCACCCTCCCTTCTCAAGATGGCACCCTCACTCAACTTGTGCGCCCTCCTCAAGCTTGCGCCCTCTCTTCTCAAGATGGCGCCCTCACTCAAGCATTCACCCTTGCCTCTCACAAGTGCGCCCAAGTCTCATGCGCCCCTCTCCTTCTCAAGAGTGTGCCCACCATCTCCAAAGCTCTCCTTCTCCTCTCCTCTTTCACTCCAAGCTTAAGAGTGAACAATGAGTCTCCCTTTTTCCCTTTTGCCTCCTTTAGCCTAATCCTTAGGCTAACCTAGAAAACCAATGGCCCAGATTAGATCTAGGCAAAACTCCAAAATGAATGGATGAGATTATAACTCATTTATCACTTAAGTTTCCATAGTTCATTTTTTCCTCATTAATGACTTTATAAAATCAATGTGACTTTATAACTTAAAGTACTTTGTCATTAATGATCTAATAAAGTCAATTGACTTTATAACATAAAGTAAAGTAGCAAGGGTCAAATATTTCCCCCTTTGTGTTTAGAGACTCACCAACGCAAGGGGACCACTTTCCAAGGTATCCAAATCTCAACACATCATCCTTTATTTCCTGCTGAGATTCACCATCTTTAGACTAGCATTTTCTATCTGTTTCACAATCCAAAGCGGATTTGAAATTTGAGTCAGAGTATTTAACCTTGGCAAAGGTAGCAGTCAATGTGTGTTGGAGACGCCCTTTAATGTTTTCCTGTCTGACATCGTGATCAACGTTCGGTTTTTTGTGTCCATTAATGTTACACAACAAGGGGGGTGAAAGAATAGGAGGATAAGCCTTCATATTCATGATCATGAAGCTCTGTCATTCTCATCTGTATTTGCTTCATCATATTCCTTCTTGCCCTAGAGTTGATCATTGTTATCATCTTCGTGCAGGTTGATTTGTCTTTGATCAGTTTTTGGAGTAGGTTCTAGCTGTTCTTCCGAAGCATGTTCAGTTTCAATGTGTTCCTCATAATTATACTTTTCAAACACTTTATTTGTCATCTCTTTAATACGATTAATGAGTTTATTCATCAATTCATCAAAGATTGTATACATGATATATCCACAAAAATGGTGATGGTTCGGTGGTTGAATACAGGGCAGCATGGTCAACCTTTGATCAAAAAACAAAGCTCTAATACCAAATGAAGCATAAAATCTCAATCATATTTAACTTTCCAATATTGGAGAAGAATTAACAATATATAAATGTATAAAATATGAATGATGTTATTTTTTATACATAACAACACATTGCAGAAATTAAGCCACACAATGCACAATAAAATATTTAGAAGTAGAATTGATAGAATATTTACAATTGAACAATAAGACCTCTTATATAATGTTGAAGAGGCCAGTCATGATGAAGGGACGTGACCTTTAGGAAGCTTAAGTATTACTAATTAATAATAACAATTGTGTTACTTAGCTTCAATACACCCCACATAATGATAAGGAGGTGGCCAACGGAGTGAAGAAAGCCCTCGTGAGGATATTTTGAGCTTCTCTACAAATCGAGGTCAAAGAAGAAATTGCTCGTTTTGATGCTAGATTGGATGAATATTCAGACATATCAGATTTGGATGAGAGGAGACTGTGAACTAAATTAGATGGCTGATTTGTCCCACAGAAAACGATGTACATTTGCAAACCTTTGGCACTCGTATTATTTCACATGTGGCAAGCTCTTCATCAGCAAATAGGAGCTGGAACACCCAATATTTTATTCATTCTGTGAAGCACAACAAATTTGGATAGCAGTTGATCTTTGTCAATGTGCATTTATATCTTCACCTTGTGTCATTTAGGGGTGAAGAATATACAAGTGGCCTCATAAAGATTGAGTTGTGGATCCTGTATCAGTGTTTTCAAACTCGGTGCGAGTTGACTCGGACTCGGTCAACTTGGAAAAGTTGATAGATGATTGGGTCAACTCGGCCTGTGACTCGGCTCAGTTAGCCGGTTCAGTACCAAACCGGCCCTACTCGGCCCAGTCCGTACCTACTCTGCCGAGTAGATGCAGGACACCCCCACGCGCAGACTTAAGTAAAAAAATCAGTTTTTTAATAAAAAAATGGAAAAACCTAGGCACTAAACCCTAGAAATTTGTTATAAAGAGACCTCCCACTTCTCTATTTGCCTCACACCTCTCTCATTGAGCATTTGGAGCAGATCTGAAATCTTGAAGACCGGTGTGAGGCTTGAGCTTGGAGGTGGTTTGGCAATTGTTTGGGGCTGTTTGCAGTAGATTTGGCATCTTAGTAGGGAGGCTATAGCCCATCTTGAACCTTGGAGGAGTTGTGGACCAAATTCGTGTGCCCACTATCCATTCTTCTCATTCCCAGG
This sequence comes from Picea glauca, assembly GCA_000966675.3. Taxonomy (NCBI): domain Eukaryota; kingdom Viridiplantae; phylum Streptophyta; class Pinopsida; order Pinales; family Pinaceae; genus Picea; species Picea glauca. The sequence goes on along the minus strand of JZKD02S1672837.1, from coordinate 803,813 downwards.
TATGTTTTCCTCTCTTTAAATTGCAAATGCAGATCATCTGAAATCTGTCCCTATCTTACATTTTTTTCTGTCTTCAAAGTTTAAATCTGTGATTATGTCCCTCTCTTTAAATTGCAAATGCAAATCTGAAAATTAAAATATGTCCCTGTTTAAAAAAAAAATCTTTAAATTTTAAATCTGTCCCTCTTTAAAATTTAAATCAGTCTTCTTAGTTCTTACTAGTTTGCATGCAACATATTAAATTTGGGTTTGCAATGTTGCATTTTTTAATTTACAGATTTATTTCCATGGCCCCAAGAGTCAAAGACCTTGCATGGATCCACACTGGTATTATTGATCAGCAAATGTATTGCAAATATTGCAAGGAGCACATAAAGGGGGGTGGGGGGTGTCATAGGTTGAAACAACACTTCGTTGGTGTAAGAGGCTAAGTTTCCCCATGTGATGTACCAAAGGAGCTGATTGGGCATATTGGAGTGGAATTACTCCAGAAGTTTGATAAATTTGAAGAGGATAAGGCTAGACAAAGGAGATAATGATGAAATTGGAAGAAAGAGGCGACTTGTTGCAATGAGAGTAACTGTTAGTGTTGATTTTGAAGGCTCTTCCTCTATGCCTTCTACCAATGTTATGAACACCTTCCATTATGTTCCTCCCCCTTTTGAGTCTAACAAACAACCTAAAAGGAAGAGGAACATTAAAAGCTATTTTACACCTTCCCCCGACTCTGCTAGTGTCTCTCAACCAAGTCAAACTCGGCCCACCTTAGATAGACATTGGAAGAAGCAATACAAAGATGTTTCTTTTGAATACATTGCTAGATGGTGGTATGATGCAGATATCCCCTTCAATGTTGCCTACTCACCTTATTACCAACCTATGTGGGATTTTGTTGTTGTTGCAGGAAAGGGCTTCAAAGGCCCTAGTATGCATGACTTGAAGGGATCTCTTTTGCAAAAAGAGGTTTTATCCATAGAGAAATACTGGAAGGACTTTAAAGATTCATGAGCTAACACAGGTTGTACCATCATGTCAGATGGATTGACTGATGGAAAAAATTGTACAACCATAAATTTACTAGTCTCTTGCCCTCAAGGAACCATGTTTTTGAAATCAGTTGATGCATCTGATAGGGTGAAAGATGCAAACATGTTATTTTAGCTTGTTACCCGCCAAGTTGCACTAGGATGAACTTGCAGTTGAGTCGCCAAAGATTGAACAAAGACTTGTTCAAAATTCAAAGTTCAGAAGTCCAATGGGCCATTATGGCCCTTTTTCTTCTTCTCCTTCTCCCCGCATTTTCCACACCCCCATGGGGGAATTGTAATAAGATCAGATAGCATGACGAACTTTGTAAAAGGCTTAATCTCCTAAGACTTAATCATGAGTGCATACTCTAGAGTGTTTGTTTTCACTTGTTAATTATATCTTGCTTCCTATGCGAGTTATAATTTCTAAGTTTTTTCACTCAATTACCTCAAAAGCTGGAGTGTAACTGATGGTTAGGCCTTAGTAAGTTGTTTAAGTCTAGAGTCTAATGTATATTACCATGCTAATCATCCTCCTAGAGTCTTATAGAAATGCGCTAAGGTTTTTTTTAATGTTTTCTACAAATAAAAAATTTCCCGCAAACGAAATATTTTTAATTGCAATTCATGTGTAAGTTAAATAAGTGGTACTAGGAGGCATTATATGTCTTGGGGGTATTTGTTTTCTAACTTAGAATACCCACTTTACCTATGTACCACCTTTTTGAGGAACAATATTGATTTTTACCCATTAAAAATCAATTTCTCTCAAAAAAGGTGAATAAAAGATATAAAAAGGACAAAAAATCAGCAAATGCTATTTTTTGGGAAACATGTCAAGGATATGTTTTTAGTTAACTCGCCCTTTCTATGATTTCATTGGGCCTTGTTGGCATAAGATGAAGTTGTAAGTTAGAGGCTAAGAGGTGGTGAGTTTACTTGAGATTGGAGGAGTTTCCAATGAGAGGTGTGCCCTCCTTCTCAAGAGGTGGCAGGTGGCAGGTGGCACACCCATAGAGAGAGGCACCTACCCCTTGAGAGGTGGTGACCCCTCATGCTCTCATATGTGTTGTGGTGGCATTTACTTGAGTCCATTCTTGTGGTGGCACTCTTTCCTTCACCCATATCACTCCCTCTCTTAGATGGTGCGCCCTCCTTCATGGGAATCATCACCCTCTTTGCTATATAATGAAGCATCCTCTCCTCATTCAAACTAGTTGGAGTTTGAGAGAAAGCTTGTACTCTATTGTTGTAATCATTTCATATTTGAATAAAGCAAGAGACTTTGGAGGTCATATGGTGGATGGTAGCATTGTGTGGATGTTGATGTTCTTGGTTTAATATTGTGAGGTAAATGTATCTTGTTTATTTGTATTTCAATTTGTAAGTTGGCCTCAGTAAGGGTGCTATCACCTAATAGGAAAGATCTTCTTAATTAGTTTGTTTATTAAGATCTTTTGTTGATTTACATACACGGTTAATGATTTGCATGTTAATTTTGTTTAATTTCATGCTATCTAGATTTCATGTGTAAAGAACACCGATATTTAACAAGTTGTATGCAAGTTTATCAAGATTGCAGGTCTTCATACTTGAAGAGGTGGTTGATTTGAGTGCAATCTCCCACAAGCTTCAAGCCCTTTTCAAGAGCAAAGTCCCTCATCTATTCACCAGAGGACTCCATAGCCCAAAGGAATTTCATGTTGCAAGCTCCTCTTTTCTTTCTCTATCTCATCAAAATTCTAAATTCTTTTGGTTTCCTTTTTATGCATGCAATAGCTAGATATATGTTATAAATCTAAATCTTAAGTATTTTTGGCTTTGCATGTATAGATTAGACTAGTTATATTTTTTGCACATCAAAGTCTTACTCAAAGTTAGGTCTAGCATAGGAAAAGTTCACTTTCAGCAAGCTTTTTCTTTTATATTTTTGAAGGCTAAAGGTAGTTCATTTCCCAAGAGCTTTAAAGATAAATTTGGCAATATTAGTGCCACTTTACTTGCTGTTTTAGGACAGCAAGCAAAGACACTAAGAAATCTTGTTATTTGTTTATTTACTTAGTCTCTAAATTCCTAACTTAGCATAGGTTTCATTTGGCAAAATTTTGTATATTCTAACACTTTTTTGCAAGCACTTTTAAAGTGGTTTGTAGCATCTTTTGGCATATTTCCCTTGCTGATTTTCGCAGGTTTGTGGACAGCCAAGAAGAAACTCTGTCGAAATCCCAAGGATTTGAACCATCCAGAACCTCCAAACCAACCTTCTCTTCAATCCAAACTCTTTTCTTTCTCTAGTTTTGTAAGTTTGATGGTCCTCCATTCATAAAAGGACCAGAAACCTTCCTAAAAAGATTGTAACCTCAAAGAAATAAGTGGGCTACCCAGCGCCTATGTCAATCCCCCCTACCCTGGGGGAAACTGTGTATTTTGTCTCATTTTCATGGTGCTTTCCATATGCTTTTCATTTTGTTAACTTAAAAAGATAAAATAAACCATAAAAATAATCACAACACCACAAAACATTATAGTTTCATTTCTTAGATTAAAGTAGATTAGATTTTATTTCTACAATTTTCAAGTTCGCAAATAAACCATCCCCTCAACTTCCCCTAGTATGTTCTTGACCCTCCTTTGCGAGCTTTGCTTGATCTAAGGTGTGGTTCCATACAAAATGGGGACTGGTCAGTGTGGATCTAGTTTTAATAGGAAAATCCAATATTGGTTATTTATTGATTGGGACAATACATTGAGCTTGTGTGTGAAGTCAAGGGATACTCATTAATGAGATCAATTCTCTCCTTGTTGGACCTCCGACATTGCTCTTTGTACCCAATTGAGGGATAACCTCTAAAGGGCCAAACTTAGATTAGATTTCATTTATTGTTATCACTCGCACATACTTTGCACCCATAAGTGGACTTGCAATTCACCAAGCCACTTCACAATAAACCCACGAACTAAACAACTCATCTTTAATAATAGAATTTGTCAAGAGCATACACAACACATCATCTTTCAGCAACCTTTACATTTGACACTAGTCTAATTTACTTTTCAATCTTTGCTTTGAGAGCACTTTTACTTCAACCACTTGCAATTTAAGTATTTCCTTTTATCTTGAAGTAATTTATGGTTGAATATATTTCATTTGTTTATATTATCAAGGAATGTATCTTTTATGGTGAATGAATTATATATGTTGCTAGAGTAGATTTAATTGTACTTGCTCTTGCTTTGAATAAACTCCTAGATTTCCTTTTGTACGTAGCTTACTTAGCCTTAGTTATTTTCTTAGGGACTACCCCCCTTTGCTTCGCTAGGAGTTGGCCTAGACGGAGGAGTTGAGTGTTGAGTGACAGTATCTCAACTCGAGACTTGCCCCCAAGCACACACCTAGTGGATTGAAGATTTCTTCTGCGTTACCCGAGGTGTGTATAAGGAGGCAACACAGCTTTAGGATGAAATTGTTGTAACCAATGTTTTAAAGCTCGGAGTCAGACTTCAACTCAGTCACCTATCAATTCGATCATCAACTCGAACTCGAATTGCCTTGGACAGATCTAATTTCTATGACTCGGTTTACAAAAAATACATAAAATAATTAAATCTTAATGCAAAAAAAATATTTTTAAAATTCCAAACCATTAGAGACAAACTATGCAAAGTTTTCTCAACTATATACCATGTAAGGGTGAATATATCAAAAATTGCACCGAGTGGAATACATATCAACAACAAAATACATAATCAATGAGGGTCTAAATGACCTGTAGAGTGTAGAAAACATGCTACAAGCTATTGGTCTACTACATAATATATAGTGCATATCATTGATCAACATGATCAATCATCAAACTCATCACAACAGCTAGAAATGGGGTCATCAACCAGAGCTACAAAATCATCCTTTGTCCTAGAGTCTTTTGGCTCCTCGAACTCCTCATGGACATCTGCAATTGCAATAGTAGTAGTAGCACTAGAAAAAGCACAAGTTGGTCGAGTTGTACGATTAGTGCTTGCATGTGCCATGCTTGGTGCTTCGTTTACACCGACTCCTCCTGGTGGATCTTAATTCAAACCAATTCACCCCAACTCCAAGACATCAATATCAAAATCAGTCTCAAACTCTGTTGGGTGAGACTCCTCTACCCATTCTAAAGTTGGATCAATATCATCCAACACAATGGGAAATAGATCCTCCCTAGACCTAGGAAAGATCCATATCCTAATTCGATCCATGAAAATGTGGATCCTAGATCTAGATTTGGCAAATCTAATAACTTAGATTATTTTCAATAGGTAAGGTTGGGCATATTAGATTAGAGAGTAAAAAAATGAAATAAATACCAAAGATTGAACAATTAATGATTTTAAAAAAATGAAAATTTAGAAGTTGATGGACTCTTCATGATTCTCATGTCCATTTGACAATACTTCATTATCACATTGATTTCATACATCTTCGGGATCATCCATGCTGGAAGTATTTAGAACTGTTCACACTCCAAACACTCAATTTTATAAAAACTCAAAATTTAAGTGAGCTTACTAACTTATTGATTTCTCCTTATCAAGAGCTTTCCAAAACACATATATATGCAACTACTCGAACTCCCACACACTTTGTTTTGCTTCTCAAAATGTTGCAAGAACAACACCTAATGCCTTCATTTTCTTACAATCTAAATGGCTAGCACTATCCTTGCTATCATGCCTACAATGTTGAACTCCACTTTGTTATGTAGTAAAAGTGAGGACTTCTAAAAAAGTTAGATTTTTTGTCAATTACTCTTCTTTGATTTGATTTACTCCATTTTAAATCAATGTCGGAGTGTGGACTACTCTACCTTGCACTACTTACATTGCTTTCTACCAAATCTGTTTTGGACTGAAGTTGAAGTGAAGACTTAAAATCGTGGAAGTTTGCTCCACATTGCACTGAAGCCAGAGTGAGGACATAGAATTTTTTCTATACTCTATTTGAACAGACTCCACTTTGTACCAACCCTGCTCTGAATTGATGTCCCAATGAGCACTTAGAATTTGTTCTATACTACCCTCTATTTTAATGTTGAAGTGACACATTAAAATGTTTTCTGAAATTCTGCTCTACTTTGAACTGATTCCTCTTTGTACTCGTGTCGAAGTGAGGACTACAAATTTTTTCCAAGATCCTATTGTGCTTTGTACTAATCTCAAAGTGAAGACTTGGAAAAAAATTTAAAATGTTTGATGGAGGTCCTCAATCACTCCATCTTGATCTACGAAAGGGATTTTTCCCCAAATTTCTAAACAATCCCGACTAATCCACTTTCTTCATGTAAAATGGATTAACATTTAAGAATTTTGGAAAATTCTACCTCTCAAAAATTCTCACAATTGCACTTCACCAAGCTTGAGGCCCTAACCTCTGATGAAAAGGATTCATTGGGTTTGCTCTAAATCTAAAACTTGCCATCATGCAACAACAACAAATAATTCATTAGTCATTACCATAAGCCTTACTATTGAAACCAAACCTCTAATACCACATTGTGGTGTACCTAATGCCTTCTTTTCTCTCACTATTGAGGAAGTGGGGCACCTCAACATATTTGCTAAACCACAAGTTCACAAAATAATAATGACCATGAAATAAACAATCTATGAAATTAAATAGAATTCATTAGATAAAATTGCACATATTTTAGCCACATAGATAAACAGCTTTAGCAAAATCCCTTGTGCCGACAAATAGGTTGTCAAACAAAATGGAGAGCTCAAAGGAACAATGCAGAAGGAGAAGACAACCTTGCAAAAAAAAGGGGAAAGATAACATTTGTACTAGCTTGGACAAAATGGATGGGTGTGTAAGGTCTCAACTTTCATCAAGGCAACATATTCTCATGACACTTATCAAATCATAAGGGAGAAGTTAAAAGTATTCCAAATACCCCTTGTCTCTCTTTCCTCCTTCCCTTTGCCACATGTCAATTCATATCCCTTAAACATCTGTTCCCTTGGCAATTCCATGTTCCTTTTCTATTAATTTGATTTAAATAGTTTAACTTTTCACGAATAGACATGAAATTTGCACTAATCCAATCAAACACCAAATCACCAACTCGAGGTTATCACGGAGAGGAATCTCTGCACACACTCCTCCCCCTCCCCTGAGTTTTAATGATACTAAGAAGATTTTGGTTAGAACATTGAATGGAGGCTTGACACCATTTGTTTTCCCTTCCTTGCTGACTAAAGGTATTAGGGATCAGGCATTTCCGCATGAGCATGAATCTATCCACCAACAAATACCTCAATTTGAGATATTGTCAGCTTTTGAAGACGGTATCCATATGAATATGCAAAATTTCACACAGCCATCAACTAGAGGCTTATTATTGATCATTTCCCTAATAAGAAGCTCAGTAAACTGGTGCACAATAAAGATGATCATTCCACCAAGTTGTTGTTGTCAAACTCATTGGTTTCGAATGGTGTGATACCTCAAACCTTGTTGCTTGCGATAAGTGTTGGGCGTGCATGTGAACAGACCCAACCTTTGAAGACTGATAACGAACCAACTCCATTCAAGAACCCTTCCAGTGGCTCTAGCCATCCCTTCAAAGATACAAATGCAAAGAATAGGCTAGATCCACCTAATCCTGAAGTTGGCGTTAACTTTGTCATGACCAGCAACAAGTAGTACGCACAACTAAGACAAAATATTGAACATAGAGATGTGATTTTGTTCTTCCTTTTGAGATTTCCAACTAAGGATACCTTCAACCAGTGTTACCGGAAGCNNNNGCTCTGGCCTCAGAAGCTCGCTCCGAGCGAGTTCGCTCAGGAAGATGGGTAGGAAGCCAGCTTCCGAAATCCAGAAGCGTGCTTCTGGATTTCGAAAGCTCGCTTCCAAGTTCAGAAATGCGCTTCCTGCCCAAAGACTCATTTTTTTTGTTTTTCTGAGTAGAGTTAGAGTGTGGAGTGTGGTTAGGGATGGGTTAGGGGAAAGTGAGGAGGGAATAAAAGATATTTCCCCCCTCAATTCCACCCACCCCAGTAATTAATGGTAAGTAAAAGTGACATTCTCCTTTATCTTTCATTTTCATCCTTTTACTTAAATTTTTAACATTACCATTAATTGTTTTAGGATGTTTGAGAGTGGTTCCGACCTCATTGGACTT
>JZKD02S1672837.1:776194-795569 GCA_000966675.3 Picea glauca | reverse complement strand
TCTTGATGATATGGGTTTGAAGTTTGAACAACAGTGTTGAGTTGGCATTAGCCAACTTGGATCTTAATGAACTAGTGCTAGAGTCAATCACTTTTGATGATGGTGATCCTCTTGAAGGGTCATTCTCCACATCAACAAATGCACGGATTGCATTGGATATGGGGGAGGAGGAGGAGGATGGAGGAGAGAGCAATGGTAGTGATGCCAATCTTGATGATTATGACATGAAGGACTCTAGAATCTAGTAATTGCTAGAATCTAGAATCTAGAATCTAGATGGTTGATGCTCGAATGATTAATCATTGATGAACTATGTAGTATGGATGTCATTTCTATCTATATTGATGTACAAATATGCATGTTTTCATATATTCTGCAACTAATTTGTCTTTCTACATATTTTTTTGAATATAAACGCAATATATATAAAAATTTATATATATATATATATATAATAGACGCTTCCGGGGCGCTTCGCTTCCGAGGATTTTTTGAAAATGACGCTCCCGACGCTTCGCTTCCTAAAAACGCTCCCGCTTCGCTTCGCGCTCTGGCAACATTGCCAACAACAAATGGTGTATTTTGAGCTAGGAAGCCAAATAAATATCTCTAAACTCATATTGAGGTATTGGGTCAAAATATTTGTGCCTTCTTTTCAACTCAAACTACACCACCCGCCAAGTTCTTCAGTTTGGTTCGTGGAATTTACAAGTTCTCTAACCAATGGTCAATCTTGGGGATTGGATTTCAACTTGAATAACCATTACTAAGAAAACTATCCTCTATGGATTGAGTTCCTTGGGCTTCGAGATGATCTTAGTTCTTTAGTGGACTTGTTCACTCAACAATTTGGCAAACTCTTAATCCTTGATAGATAGTGTAATGCTTTCCAAGCCAACCCACGCATGCATGTAGAGGTTGATCTGCAAAAGAAGCTCCCCAATTTATCTTAGTTTTCATCTTGGATGGGATTCATCAACAGAAGGTTTGTTACCTTAATCTTCCTAATGTATGCTTTGCATGCCAAGCACAAGACCACTTAATTCGGGACTCTCCCCACCAAAAACCTAAGTAAGAGTAGTCCAAACCCCCCCACATGAGCGAAACCAATTAAATTTCACCTATAATCCAACCTTACGCTACTAGAACATGCCCACCCGAAGAACCAAAGCCTTCCCTCGAGAAACCTCACCCTAAAGGCCCTTCAACTTCTTCCAAGATTCAAGGTCAAAAGCCTCCCCCTTCTTAATCAATCCAAAACCCTCCTCTCCCTTTAACAACTAAGAATCCTCGCCAGGATAGCCCACACTCCATGGATATTGAATATGGACGGCACGATTGTTTAACAAAGATGAAAGAGGAAAGAGCCCATGTCTCAAACGTGGTTAGAATGAAGGGTTTGAGGTGAGAGCCCCAATTCATGCCAAAAATCCTACAAAGATGCTACTTCAAGGTGTCCAGTCGAAGGGCCTCTAACTTGGGAAATTTTGTTTCGAGAAATAGTTTCAACAACCTTGGAATGGGGTTAGCCCCGTAATGAAGTTCTACCTTTTGTCCTCAAATGTGAGAGGGATGACTATCTCGAGCCATAACCAATATGTCTAAGGTATGTCGCAAAAGTCCAAACTAGATGTACTCTTCTTGAAGGAGATTAAATCAGCTAATTTTGAGTTGAGATGTACGTTGAATTATTGTCAAAACAAACTTTTTTCAGCCATGGATCATCAACATTTTCCATAGACATCATTCCCTCGGATGCCTCCCCCCTTATCTAGCTCAACTCATTTCACTTGATCAACATAGTTCATCCAATGATGGTGGTCCAGCACAAATGAGGCACACTAGTCATTGTTTCTTATAAAGTGTCACATTTAATGTATTAGGCATATAGGTAGGTATCATGGGTTGAAGTTAGATGATGGATCATGATTGCTTGGAAGTTATGCTTTTTGACTTGTTTCACCTTGGTGGTCATCATCTATGTCCTAGTCCAGTGACTGTCACTCTAGGGGAATAGGGGTATTGCTAGGAGGCCTTGATAGGGGTAACATACCACTCCCTTCCATACTTAACACTTTTCATCTCGATCCCTTTCGTTATCCTATCTTTTGGTAATGGATGTTACATGTACCCCAAAAAGGCCCATGCTTCATTCTCCTATGAGAAGGGCTAGAATGTCGAGGTTTTTCAGCAGCTCAAACAATGTTTTTTAGACTTATTATTTGAATGTTATGGCCATTTTTTAAGAACACCTTGCATGAAAAAAAGGAAATGAGGCACGGTTTACTATGTCTACAATGACCTGTAGGAATTTCAGCTTGCTAGAACAACAGTCAGAGTATACATGTGTGGGGGATAAATTCCAGATTTCATTGTGCATAAAGGACGCAATTATATGAAGCAATTTAGATGCATTTGTAGTGATTCACCTTTGGGGGGACCTTACACGTAATTTTATGCATAAAATTTTATTGAAGATACCTTTGGGGCATTATCACATTCTCGGAGGAAAAATTGCATATCTAGAGGCATATTCATCCTTATGGGTACATCTCACATCATACAAGGCATGCTTTACATATTTGGAGAAAGCACGTGAGGTATTAGCATTTTCTATAAGGTATGGTGGTGGAATTCCTTCCTTAGGAAGGAAAAAGGCACATGAAGCACATCTATATAGTCAACCAATCAATTATAGGTGGAGTGCCCTTCATCCAAGGGAGAATTTATGAAGGGACAAAATTGTGGAGTCAGCCCCACATTTCGCCCCACACATGGCATATAGAACATATTTAAATCACTATTTAGTGGGGCAACTAGTTTAGAAGACATTGGAAGATGTAATATCCCTAATTCCGCAGATCAGAATAGGTGACTCGATTGTCTAGTATATGTTGTCGGAACTGATACACTTTAGTGTTAGAAATAATAGGTGTGCTCGTTTAACCATAGACAATATAGCAATATCTTCACCCAACCATAGGCCTAAGCCATCGTCGAGCACCTTAACCTTTGTTGATGATTCTCCAGCTTACAAACCTGTGAGGTGTGGATCATTGCAGCTATGTGAGTCTTTCTCTCAGCTTACAAACCTGAGAGAAAGCCCCTAAGAAGGGTGTGTGGTTCTTGCCTGAGACAGAGCTAGGAACGTAGAGATGACCTCCTCCATTCAGAGAGTTGATAAGAACTCGAAATGATTATCCAATGGTAAAGGCGATCTGTTGAGTTAGACGTGCCTGTGGTTGAGCACAAGTTGAACGTGTGAAATCCCAAAGTGTTGGGTGCATCATCATGTGAACAGAAATGAAGATGATGTATTAGCCTCCTCTGAGCAGCAGAGTTGACGAGAAGACTCCAGATGATTCTCCTATGTGAGGCAGTGAGAAAGAAGATCTGTAGAGTGGACGTGCCTATGGACGAGCACAGGTGAACGTGTGAAGATCAGGTTCTTCTGTGTAATGGAGTGAATCAGAGATATGCCATCCCTATGGATGTGCCCCTAGTGGATGAGCACTAGTGGGTGTATCAAATCCTTTGCTATATATTGTTCAAGACTCGGCCCTGCCTGTAACCCTAATTGTTATGTAAAGGGTACAGGTCGGCCCTACCTTAATGTGATTAATAATAAATGTAAAAGATAATTAATCTGAATAATATTAATTATAATAATAATAATTATATTGTGACTTAAGAGAGGTTGACCCTATTGAGCCAATAGACACTTCTGTTGATAGGACAAGTCTAATATAAGTAAAGGAAGATTCCCCATTGTGGAATCATATCATATATGCAAGTTTGGAAATTTCAGCAAGTACACTTCTTTGGAAAAGGTGTGCACCTCTCTTGGGCACTAGAGTTCTAGGGTTTAAGCACCCTCTTGTGTGCTAGGGTTTATCTTGGTGGTGAAGGTCTTTCTCTTGAAGAATATAGCAAAGGATTTGGCTGGGTTTTCTTCCCTTGTTGAGAAGGGTTTCCCAGGCTACTTCTTCTGTTCTTGTGCATGGTGTTTCTTCTTGTGATCTTGGTTGCTGCAACATTATCGTTTATGGTTAAGTGAAATGCTAAAATGGAATGAAATTCATGCTTAACCTAGCTTATGAAAAATCAACATGGTATCAGAGCTTAGGTCTTGAAAGAACCCATTGCACAAGCATCCACCAAGTCTCAGCACACCCTTTGCAGAACCGTACAGCCCTCCTAGGGTTTCCAGAAAATTTTGTACGGCCTCCCTTTCAGTCGTGATTCAGCCCTTAATACTTGGACGTTGGGGTTACTTTTGGCATAGAAGAGTACGGCCTCTTCCAACGCATCTCCAGAAGCTCTCAAAACAAAATTCCGAGAAATTTTTATTTTTGGCCCTAGGGTTTCAGGGGTGCCGAAATTTCTCCAGAATATTAATTATGGATTCCTGAAGAAACGTTTTACTGAATCAGCAAGCATCTTTGTGATACTATCAAATTGATTTTTGGCAGTCATAAGTCCAATATAATCTGAGGTTGCTAATTCAACCTAATCATTAGGTTTTCAAAATCGAGTTGGTGAGAATTTGAAGAAACCAATCAAATGAAGAATAGAACATTAGTAGAAGATAGGCTTGATGGAGCAAGCAACTTCAGCCCCTGGAAATCGAAATCAAAGCTTCTAGTCACTCTTGAAGAAGATGATCTCTTGGATGTGACAACTAAAGTTCTACCAGCCACAGCTACAGATATAGAAAAGAAGATAAGAAAGGAAGAAGATGTCAAAGAAAGAAAAATAATCATCTACTCAGTAAGAGATCACCTCTTGCCTCGTATTGTCAATCTAAAGACAACATATGATATGTATGAAGTTTTAAAAGGAATGTTTGAAAGTGACAACACTCTCAGAGCTCTTACCTTAAAGAGCCAACTTCAAAGTACCAAGATGACGAAGGGTGACACAGTTGCACTCTTCTTTATGAAGTTATCAGAGATTAAAGAACAGCTAGAGACCATTGGGGAAATCATGTCTGATAGAGAACTTGTCTTAACCACTCTCCAGAATCTTCCAAAATCATGGGAGCCTTTCATTTAGAGTATCAGTGGAAGCGAAGCTCTACCAACCTTTGATCGACTATGGACAGATTGCACTCAAGAAGAACTTAGACTTAGAAATAGAGGAGTGGAAGATTCTTCAGAAGAAAATTATGCTCTTGCACTTCATACAAAGAAGGGAGGAAAATTTAAAAGAAATTTCATGCAAACATTTCAAGGTGAAAAGTCTTCATCCAATCCAGGTTATCAAAGAAGAGATGTTTCAAAAATTCAATGCTTCAGATGTGACAAATATGGACACATTGCAAGAAACTTTCCAACCAGGAAGAAGGGAAGACAATATGCTTCCACCGCTGACATTGATCCAGACCCACCTCAAAAGAGTGAAGAGAAGAGAGAGGAGAAATACTTCCTCTAAAAGGAAATGACTACAAACTAGGTAAATCAATTGATCCCTAATTTTATAGTTGATTGCTTTTTCAAATTAATAAAGGATAATATTCCTAGTACAGGAGCTCTCAAAGACTTGGACCATTATCCCTGGTACGGGAGTCCAAACCATATTTAATTTGTCCATTATACAAGAACAAGCAAAAACGTTGTCCTTGAAGAAGAGATAGCCTTTCAAAGATCCAGAGAATCTCAATAGAGACTAACAGTAAGACAAATACCCTCTCCCACTTTAGTAGTTCAGAGGGACACATACCTTATTCCAATTGATATATTCAGAGATATTGCAGTAGGGCGTAAAAGGCCTACCTAGACTCACTCTGCAAAGAAGCAAAGAAGCATACAAACCTCTCAAGGCACATCTCGAGAAAGCAAATGAGATTTCCAAGCTATCCTTCAGTCATGAGCCATTTCATTGATGTTGACCCTTCTTGTCTTAAGAAAAGCAACAAGAGAACAGGTATGGCAAGATGCCACAACAGAAGAATACCAGTATGTCTTAAAAGAATGATGTATAAGATATTCTTCAGAGATCAGAAGGGAAGTTTGTGATGACCTCCAAAGTGGATCTATAATATCAAGCATGCAACTGATAGAAGTGTCGAGAAATACAAAACAAGATCTATAGCCAGAGGTTTCTCACAATCAGAGGGAGTTGTCTATGATAAGACACTTGATCCAGTAAGCCCGATACACTTCCATCCATACTACCATCCATGAGTTGGAAACTATATCATATGGATGGATTCTTGATGAGTCACGGTTTTAGCAAGAGCATTGTTGATCCAAACCTACATTATTACAGTGTTGATGACAAGAGCCTGATTTTAAAGACTTACTCAGAAAGCCTTGTTGTTGGATACAAGTAAGCTTTGATTTTTTATTTCGAGATAAAGGATATGAGTATGATGCACCACTTCTTGGGACAAGAAGTATGACAGAAAACCAATGAGATTTTCCTAAGTCAAAGAAAACATACAGTGGGAATATCAAGAAGTTCAGTATGACAGAATGCAAAACCATCGTGATGGATTTGAAGAAAAATGAATATTCAGACGAGATTGATCCACAACTAACTGGATCATTGATATATTTGGTTAACACCATGCCTGATTCATGCTATGCAATGAATGTGCTTAGTCAACCCATGAGTCAGTCGAGACAGACTCACTAGATAGAAGTAAAGCATGTATTGAGATATATACGAGGCACAGTTGGATATGGCCTGAGATATGCCTCCAGTGTGAACTTGAGTTTGCAGGATATGCCGATACAGATTGAGCAGAGAGTACAGTGGACCAGAAGAGCACCTCTGGTTGTTGTCTTACCATAAAGTTTGCCATGGTTTCCTAATACAGGAAACAAAACTCTGTGGCCTTGAGTACCAAAGAGGCAGATTTACCTGATCATGAGATGGATCCTATGATCATAACCAAGAGTCATGTGTAAATCTCCTTGAGAACCCAGTGTTTCCTAATAAATCAAAAACACGATGAGATGAAATGTCCTTATATCAGAGATATGATGCAGAGGAAAATCGTACACATGCAGTACCTTCCTAGACATGAGCAGATTGCAGACATCTATACCAGATTAACTTGGTGAAAAATGCCTTCCTAATTGAGAGGGAGTATTGATGACTCCAACCAAAAACAAAATTCAGAAAACATTCGTGTGAGACTTGGCATGATGAAGAATGTCTCCCTAGCTGAGAGGGAGTGTTGATGATTGCAGCTATGTGAGACATTCTCCAGCTTACAAACCTATGAGGTGTGGATCATTGCAGCTATGTGAGTCTTTCTCTCAGCTTACAAACCTGAGAGAAAGCCCCTAAGAAGGGTACGTGGTTCCTCCCTGAGACAGAGCTAGGAACGTAGAGATGACCTCCTCCATTCAGAGAGTTGAGAAGAACCCCAGATGATTATCCAGTGGGAAAGGCGATCTATTGACTTAGACATGCTTGTGGCTGAGCACAAGATGAACGTGTGAAATCCCAAAGTGCCGGGTGCATCATCATGTGAACAGAAATGAAGATGATTCTCCTATGTGATGCAGTGAGAAAGAAGATCTGTAGAGTGGACGTGCCTGTGGATGAGCACAAGTGAATGTGTGAAAATCTGGTTCTTCTATGTAATGCAGTGAATCGGAGATATGACATCCGTATGGATGTGCCCCTAGTGGATGAGCACTAGTGGGTGTATCAGATCCTTTGCTATATATTGTTCAAGAGTCAAACCTGCTTGTAACCCTAATTGTTATGTAAACGGTACAGGTCGGCCCTACCTTAATGTGATTAATAATAAATATAAAAGATAATTAATCTGGATAATATTAAGTATAATAATAATAATAATTATATTGTGACTTAAGAGAGGTCGTCCCTATTGAGCCAATAGACACTTCTATTGATAGGACAAGTCTAATATAAGTAAAGGAAGATTCCCCATTGTGGAATCATATCATATATGCAAGTTTGGAAATTTCAACAAGTACATTTCTATGGAAAAGGTGCGCACCTCTCTTGGGCGCTAGAGTTCTAGGATTTAAGCACCCTCTTGTGTGCTAGGGTTTATCTTGGTGGTGAAGGTCTTTCTCTTGAAGAATATAGCAAAGGATTTGGCTGGGTTTTCTTCCCTTGTTGAGAAGGGTTTCCCAAGATACTTCTTGTGTTCTTGTGCATGGTGTTTCTTGTTGTGATCTTGGTTGATGCAACATTATTGTTTATGGTTAAGAGAAATGCTAAAATGGAATGAACTTCATGCTTAACCTAGCTTAGGAAAAATCAACAACCTTGACAGAGAATAATTCTAGAAGCAAACCCTAGGCCTAATAGGCAATCAATGTAGCGTACCTCTCTCCAGAGGTAGCACACAAGGCAGAAAGTCCAAACCATAACCAATAGAAAGTCCAAGCCTAAACCGAGAATACAGGTTACAGTAGTTGCAACTGCAGCTACTCTCCAGACTTGCACACTTACTCAGTTTTTGCAGTCCGCACTCTTACATTTCTGCAGTTGCGAGCTGTGTGTAACAAATGAGATCTGGCATCCTGTATTTATACTACTTCTCCTTAGATGACTGGGCCGACTTCTCTTTCTGGAGGCTAAAAACTCAGTATTAAGTATTTCCTTTAGTCGACTTTTCTTCTAGGGTTATGTCCAATGCTTTAGGGTTTCTTCTTACTTCCAAGAATATTCTATTCTTGTCAGGGTTACACGTGGAGGTTAATACCACCCGCATCTACCATAATATCAACACACCCTCCTAGCTAGGGAGGTATTGAAACAAATGGTCTTGAGCACAAACATACCATTCAATCGGTAGCATCATCATAGCCATGCAGGCTATCTCATGATTAGATCACGAGCACCATCATCATTATCAGTATCATTTGATAGCATCAACTGCATCATCTCTCAAAGCCATACTCCATCTGAGTAATCAAGCATGATACTGAATAAGTCACTCACTCCATAGAGTGATACAAGAACCATTCTTCTAATCCAGACATATGTCCTAGAAGAATAACTATTCCAACAGACGCTAGAAGCCACACCATGGGCTACAAGGACTATTCTTCTAATCCAGACATACGTCCTAGAAGAATAAATGTCCTAGACAATTTTTCGCCTAAAGAATGTCTGTCCACCAGCACACTGACTATCCATCTAGTTGGTAATCATTTCCAACACTACCGATAGTCTTCATGGCAATCAAAACAATGTCATTCAATAGAACACAATTGTGTCTATCCATAGTAGTACATAACTACTATCCAATGGTACACAACCACACCAAGTAGCACACAGCTACTTAATCAGTAACACATAGTCACAACCAGTGGAACACATCCAACACAGTAGCATAAATCTATTGTCCAGAGACATACAGTCTCCATAGCAATCATATCATCTGATATCAACCTGCATAAAAACAATATCATGATATAAACTGAGTCATTTGGGCCATTCTTCCACTCACATCTGTGAGATCTCAAAGAGCGTCTGGCCTCAGAAGATAAAACATCAGCCATGGGCTATCTGGACTATTCTTCCCAAGCATAGAAGAATAATTGTCCCTGATTTCTAAACCTGAGCCATTCACCTAACTGGGCCATTCCTCCAGCACTAATCATAGTGCAACCTGTAGAGAATGAGTCTACCCTAGGGAATGCATGTCCTTGATTGTTGAACCTGGACCATTCACCTAACTGGGCCATTACTCCAGCACTAATCATAGTGCAACATGGAGAGAATGAGATTGTCCTAGGGAATGACTGTCCGGACCATTTCCTAACGGAAATGATTGTCCTACACCAACCTCCAAAACGAACTATTCTTTGAAACTGCTCACAACTGTAAACTTCGAAAGAATGACTACTCGACGAGGCAGACCATTCTACTTTACCACTACTGAGAGTGATTGCCAAAAATAATGATTGTCCTAGACCATTCCCCCACACTGGCCACAAGGGGAATCCTTGTCTATGGTACATCAGCAATCTATGGGACCATTTTCATTGTGAAAATGATTGTCCGATCTGGACCATTTTCCGAACAGGAAAATGCATGTCCGTCAGAAATCTCAAACCACTTTCCGACTAGAAAGGAACTACTCATCCTAGACCATTTTTCGAACTGAAAAATCATTGTCTATAAATCAATAACACACCAGTGCTCCCTCCCAACCTGGGAGTAATCTCTTTCTTCTTCAATAAGGAAGTCGTCTCCACGAGCCCCAACTTGCAAGCTTTTCATCTTGGACAGAGGTTTTATCAAAATATCTGTTATCTGCTCATCTGTGGAGATATATTGGAGAACCACTTCTCTTTTCTGGACTTCATCACGGAGAATGTAATGCTTGATCTCCATGTACTTTGGTATGTTATGGAACTTTGGTTTTTCTCTGAAGGCTTCATGTAGCTCTAATCATTACAATATATATCATGGTCAAATTCAACAGTTTTGTTTCTTGCTAGCTCATGACATCGTAGCAAGGCTCAAACTGAAACATATCAAAGTAGCACTTGTTCTATCATCATGAGAGTTTGCCATGGATTAGCAATCCATCATCCCAGACTTCTGAGTAACTATTTTGATACACTGTCTCTCTCATAGAAAGTTTTCACCACGCTTCTGTTGTGTATGAGATACTTTGCATCAAGTTGTTTGAATCCATACAAGGTCTTATTATATCTGCATACATGGGTCTCTTTCTGGTATACCACAAAAACTTGAGATTGCTTTACATAAGCTTCTTCCTCAAATGCTCTATTGGGAGAACAGTCTTTTACAACCAACTGATGTAAACTTCAATCCATGGGTACTGCAAGAGATATAATAGCTCAGATAGAGGTGTATCTGGTTTACAGGAACAAGTTGTTATCATAGTCTTCTCCTCCTTCTGGAAGAACCTCTAGTTCTGTATCTCGCAATGATTTCATTCATAATCCTTTTTCACAATTTCTTACATATATTGTTCTTCATCATAACTTCCATTTATTCTGCTTGATTATTTCTAGTGGGTTCAAACCAAGCTGGTAGTCTTGTGATTCTCGGTATAATAACTGGTTGTTCTGGATTTTCTCTGTCTTGGAATCTTCATGTTCTTCTTTATGTTTCTTTTTAGCTCTTTGGTCCATGGAGTTTTCTATAGATTCCATGCCCTGAAGATTCCAACTTCTTCCTTTCATCATAGGATCATGGATGTAGATGGACAACCATGGATACTTTAAGGATTCTTTTCGAAGAAGACTTCTTCTAAAGTTAAACTGAACACGTGTTGCTTTTCATGGTTGCTACTTTTAATGGGAACATGGATAGATACTTCATAATCCTCAATGTATCATATTATTTAGGATTATCTCCCTCCTAATCCATGCTCTTCTTTTGGAATTTTGTAATCATCCTCCTCCATCTGAGATAGTCCACGTTTTCGTCTGCATTCTTATTGCCTTATGCATGGTGTCACAAGTCTTTTTCTCATTTCTTCTTGGTTGCTGACTTCTTTCTGTTTTGAATTCTTCTGGGTTTTCTTCAAGTTTGATTTTGATTTCGGCTTATCTTGCAGTAGTTACTTATGTAATAGCTTCCGCAGGAATTGTTACCAAGGATTGTCAATGTACTTTATCTTTTCATGTGTATTGCTTGACTTCTAGTCATCGTGATAGCAATCCTTATCTTGTTATTCTTCCATAGGTATTGTTTCACTTGAACATCTTATCTTCTAGGAAATAGATATGCATGATATGTACAGAAACTATGTAAACATGATATGTACAAGAACTATGAAGAATATTGTTACCTTGTCTTAGAAGAAGAAATTTGTTTTATCTTGCTTGGCCTTCTTTGAGGGTTCTCTTTCTTTGGCAACTATTGCTTCGTCTGTTTCCTTCCTTTTCTTTAATTTAGGACAGTGGTTCCTGTAGTGACCATATTTTCGACAGTTGAAGCATTGTATCTTTGACATATCCTTTTCTTGATTTGGTTTCTTCCTTAACCCAAACTTCTTCTTATTCCTGAAATTCATGAACTTTGTTGTAAAAGTTTGATCATCGTATTTCTTTTGGGGTTTCTCTTTTGCATTGATTCTTGATTCTTCTTGTGCACAACAAGTCCAAAGTTCTTCAAATGTGGGATAATCCTTTCTTGTGTTCATGCTTGCGGCAAATGCATCCCATATCTTGGGAAGACCATTGAGTACTATATTTACTAGTTCCTTCTCTGAAATGATTTCTTCAATAGCTTGTAGTTGATCTCTTAACTGAGAGATTCTCACAAGGTATGATGTTACGTTGTCATCATCATTCATTTTCATGTCACGGAGCACATTCTTCAGACTTATTACTTGTCCAATGTTTCTTACTGAGAAGTGATTAGTTAGGGCATCGTACATCTTCTTAGATGAGTCAAGATGAGAGATGTTGGATATCAAGTGGTCTTTTACAGAGTCCACTTTGATACTCATGGAATTGATGTCATTGTCCTTGAAATTCTCCATAATTGCAACGTTCTGAGGTTCCTTCTCTTTTCCTTCTTTAAATTGTGGTTCCACGATCTTTCCTTTCACAATATCCAACACTTTATTCTTGGAAAGGATGAGGTCAATCCTTGTCTTCCATGCTCTGAAGTTAGAAGCCCCTTCTAACTTGTTTTCTGACTTCATACAGTAAATCATGACTGCTTTGACTTGGTCAACCTTTGACTTTGACCAAAAACTCAAACTTGGTGTCTTAGCTTATTGAGAGTACCAAGAGGTGCGTTAGGTTAGGGCGCACTAGGCTATCAAGAAATTAAGTCAATCTCTTCACTTAAGGTGCCTCAACAAGAAGGTTAGGGTTTCGTTGCTGCAGCAAGAACTTTGACTGCAACTACAACTGTAACTGAGCAAATCCTCCCAATCTATCTTCCAACGGTTAGACTATCTGAAGAAAGTGTGGGCCCATAACCTGTTAGAAATAATAGGTGTGATCGTTTAACCATAGACAACATAGCAATATTGTCACCCAACCATAGGCCTAAGTCACCCCCGAGCACCTTAACCTTGACAGAGAATAATTCTGAAAGCAAACCCTAGGCCTAATAGCCAATCAATGTAGCGTACCTCTCTCCAGAGCTAGCACACAAGGCAAAAATTCCAAACCATAACCAATAGAAAGTCCAAGCCTAAACCGAGAATACAGGTTGCAGTAGTTGTAGTTGCAGCTACTCTCCAGACTTGCGCACTTACTCAGTTTCTGCAGTGTGCACTCTTACATTTCTGCAGTTGCGAGCTCTGTGTAACAAATGAGATCTGGCGTCCTGTATTTCTACTGCTTCTCCTTAACTGTCTGGTTCGACTTCTCATTCTGGAGGCTAAAAACTCAATATTAAGTATTTCCTTTAGTTGACTTGTCTTCTAGGGTTATGTCCAATGCTTTAGGGTTTCTTCTTACTTCCTGGAATATTCTACTCTTGTCAGGGTTACACATGGAGGTTAATACCTCCCGCAGCTACCATAATATCAACATTTGGGTTTCTGGATGCCTTTAGTAACTTGGGTTTAACATGTGTGGTGATTTTGCATATGATTACAGTTGTTTAACAATATATAAGCAAGTACGCAAAAGATAAAGACACAAAACCACTGCAACAATGTATTATGAAAATGACTGGGTACAATGTCGCATGCGACTAAGAAAAATAAATCTCTCGGCTAAATGAGAGACAAAGGGATCTTAGCCAGAATACAATAAGCAAACTAAAACAACAATACCCGGTAATAGAAGAATGTTGATTGATCAATGGATATATTGTAGGATCTGTTGCATGCTACAGCAACTCATACGACAACTACTGCAAGACTAGAAAGTTCGCCCTGGTGGATAAACTCCTCGGATCTGCCTGGAAACTGTCTCAAACAGTGCGTCGTGACCTCATGCACACTCTCGGTCGCTGACCAACTGAAGATCAACCCTCGGACGATTTGTTCGAACCCCGAATGAATCCCACTAGGGGAATGTGCCCAAATACTGCCGACAACTGCGCCCTAGAGATTCCACCGGCAGAATTTCGTTGTAAGGGTCTCAAACTGAGCGCCCTAGGCTCCTCTCAAATGGGTTGGAAGGATTTCCTTGGATCTGATCTGATGATCTCTCGGGAACCCCAAATGTATCCTCCCCAACTGTTGCACCCTCACTGGTTGAATAATGCGCCCAAGATGATTTCTCCATCTGAATCTGATGAGAAACTAGGAAATAGATGCGCCCTGCCCTCCTCTCAACTAGGTCGGAGGGAAATCACTGGATCCTCCCTAGTTGGGACAAGTCGAACCTCTAAGTCCTCAGAAGTTGCGCCCTCACTCTGACAAGTGCGCCCCTGCATTTGCAAACTGTGTAACTGTTGATAAAGAGCAATGGAAGATCTGTGCGATCTCCCCGGTGACTAGGGTGTGTCTCTCAACACCGAAGTCAACCACCGGGTGTATTCCTCCTAGAATCCACAAAGTCACTAATTCTCTTGAACCTGTGAAGTCGCCTCAGAGCTCACTCTCAAATCATGATTGTGCATAACGAGGAATTAGGTCGATTTATCTACTCATATACTCCTCCAAAACCTAATTCCCTGTTGACTGATGCGCCCTTCTATTTTTAGCTCAAATCACTTAAGGGGGCGCACTTACCCACTTTTCACTTAATATCACTTTCAAATAATAATGTCCTCTAGTGAAATGACATTAAATGACCGTGTTTTCCCCTGTTCCTCCCTGGCTATAATCTAACGGGGATGTTTAGAGTCTAGACTACTTAGCCCTCCTCTCTGGAGTTCCTACTCGGAAAGGGACATTACAGTCCTCCCTTCCCGAGATTGCTTGTCCTCAAGCAATGCCAATCTAGGGTGCTGCAAAATCTGCTTGCCCTCCCAAGTAGCATCCTCTACTGGAAGTCCTCTCCACCTAACCAAACACTCCCTGATGACCCTGCTCCTCAACCTCCGCTCTCGAAACTCTAGTACCTCCTCAGGGACCAACTCCAAATGCCCCTCCTCATCCAAAGGTGGAAGCTCCTCTAAAGTGTTGATGAATTGTCCCACTGCTTTCTTGAGACGAGAAACTTGGAACCCATTATGAATTCGGCTCCCCTCTGATAGCTCTAGTTCGTAGGCAACCTCGCCTACCCTGCATGTGATCCTGTAAGGCCCATAGAACTTGGGCTTGAGATTTTCCGCCCCACTCTTCTTCAGAGATGACTGCCTGTAAGCTTGTAGCTTCAAGAATACCAAATCCCCAACCTTGAAGCTACGCTTTGTCCTGTGTCTGTCTGCAGTCACCTTTTGTCGATTTTGTGTTGTTTGCGGATTTTCTTTGAGTACCTTGAGAATCTCCTGACTCTCTATGATCCAGTCTTTGGGTTTGGGAGCCTGGCTATCTCCAAAAACCCAGTCAATCAAAGTAGGAGCATCATACCCATATAATGCTCGAAAGAGGGTCATGCCTATGGACATGTGGAAGGTGGTGTTGTAGCAGTGCTCTCTTAGATGTAGCCACCTCACCCATGCTTTTTGTTGTCTGCTCACATAGTTCCTCAAGTAGCCCTCAACCCACTTGTTGACTATCTCTGTTTGCCCATCAGTCTGAGGGTGGTAACGGGTGTTGGGTGTCAACTTTGTCCCCACCAATCTGAATAACTCCCTCCAAAACATGTCGATAAACCGACTGTCCCTGTCACTAACGATGTTCTATGGCAACCCATAAAGTCTGAAGACCTCTCTGAAGAAAAGCTCAGACACCTGTACTACGTTGTAATCGATGGGAATGGCATAGAAGTGTGCAAACTTGGTCAACCTATCGACCACTACATAGATACAATCCTTACCCTGCACCTTGGATAGGCCTGTAATGAAGTCCATGGAATTGCTTTCCCATTTCTGCTCTGGAATGGGAAGTGGCTGAAGTAACCCTGCTAGAAGTGTCTGCTCTAACTTGTTTTGTTGACAAGTCATGCACTCACTGATATGTCGCATCACATCCTGTTTGAGGCCCTTCCAAGAGAACCTCTCTCTGACCTGCCTGTAGGTTTTGAAAAACCCATGATGGCCTGCTAGTGGGGAGTCATGTACTGCAATCAAGATCTTCCTGAGACCCGATCCTGGCACTAGGTAGACTCGGTATTTGTAGTAGATGACGTCGTCAATGACTCTGTACATGTCATCATGTAGCTGCCCATCCAAAATCTCACAAGTGAACTTGTCCTTGGAATATTCCACTAACAAGTGGGATTTCCAATCTACTGAAATCTCCATCAGAGAACAAGTTGTTGGTCTCCTAGACAATGCATCTGCCACAATGTTCTTCTTACCCTTGATATACTCTATGTCAAAATTAAAGGCATGAACCTTTGTCAACCACTTATGTTGACGCTCACTGAGATCCTTCTGCTCAAGGAAATACTTCAAGCTGTTATGGTTTGTCTTGACCACAAATTTTTTCCCACCAAGTACTGTCTGAATTTGTTCAATGCATGCATGACTGCCAGAATTTCCTTGTCATAGATCGAGTACAGCCTCTCGGGCTGACTGAGCTTCCTGCTATCAAATACAATAGGGTGTCCCCCCTGCATCAGCATTGCTATGATCCCCTCTCTTGATGCATCACACTCCAAGAGTCCAATACAAACAACAGCGTGAAGTCCGGCAATGCTAATACTGGGCATGTGCCCATGACTTCGTTCATGTGATCAAATGCCTTATGTGAATCGACGGTCCAGATGAAGACCCTTGTCTAGTGAGATCGGTGAGTGGTGCCCCAAACTGTGAAAAACCTCTCACAAAGCTCATGTAATAATTGCATAGCCCAAAGAAACTCCTCAACTCTGTCACGTTCTTGGGTGTTGGCCAATCCAAAATGACCTTGATCTTCTCCTAGTGCAACTGTACCCCCTGTGCGCTGATAATGTGGCCCAAATAGAGCAGCTCTGTCATGCCAAAATCACACTTTGACTCCTTGGCATATAGTGTCTGAGACTCCATGATGTTGAGTACCTCATCCAAGTGCCTCTGGTGCTCCTTCCATGTCTTGTTATAGACCAAGATGTTGTTGAAGAATACCAATACTGGTTTCCTCAAGTGATCCCTGAAAATATGATTCATGCAAGACTGAAATGTAGTTAGAGCAGTGGTTGGCCCAAATGGCATAACCAGAAACTCAAAATGGCCAAAGTGGCATCTGAATGTCGTCTTCTCTATGTCCTGCTCTCGAATGCAGATATGATGATATCCAGAGCGTAGATCAATCTTAGAGAAGAAAACTGCCCCATGTAGCTCGTCCATCAACTCATCAATGCATGGGATAGGATATCGGTTTTTGATGGTTTTCTTGTTCAAAGCCTGGTAATCAATACACATCCTCATGGTACCATCCTTCTTCAGAACTAAGACAACTGAAGAAGCGAATGAGCTATTGTTGGGTCTGATGTGTCCCATCGCTAGCAATTCCTTGATTTCTTTCTTTATCTCATCCTTGAACCTCTGAGGATAACGATAGGGTGTTGTAATCATGGGTTTAGCACCCTCTTCCAACTCAATGGTGTGCTCAAACCCCCTGTTCAGTGGTCTCCCTAGTAGAATCGGACCAAAAACCAGTTGATGCAGCCCCAACAAACTCTTGATCTCTGTCTGATACTGTTGTTGACCATCTGAATCTGTTTGTGTGGTGATCAAGCACTATGTTGCATAAGCTACCTCCCCATGCTTGAAGATCAACTCCATCCTCTTGGCCGAAACTGTCATGGGTGCTCCTGTCGACATGCCCCTTAGCACAATCCTCTTCCCCTCACTGTCTCTGAACCCCACCTCAAGGGTTTGCTAATTGGTCGTGATCTTGCCCAAGGTGATCAACCACTAGACTCCCAACACCACATCTGTCTCAAAAAGGTCAACTACGTAAAATGTGTCTCTCACGATGTAGTTACCTAGCTTTACCTCCAAGTCTGGGACTCTGTCTATACACTCCATTATGTGGCTATCTGCTAGTGCAACATCAAACTCCTATGTCTGAAGTGCTCGCCTCGATACCAATGAAGCATCAATGAAGTTGTGGGTGGCCCCACCATCTATCAGAGCAATTGCCCGATGTCCCTGAATAGTCCCTCTGATCCGAAGGGTGTCATACCTGGGAATACCAAAAAGGGTCGATATGATTCCTCCCTTCATTGGTGCCCATCTGTTATAGCCTTTTCACGAGGTTGTGGTACTACCGGTGGTTGGGCACCTACCGATGTCAGTGGTCTCCGTGGAGGTTGCTCCTCCACCTCTGATGGCTCCTCCTCTGAGCTAGTGGATCCACTATCCTATTCTCCCTCATCACTATCTACACTGTCTACTGCCACCTCGATATAATGGATCTCTCCCTTGCCCATGCACCTGTCGCCTGGAACCCAAGGGTCCTTGCAGGTGAACTAGAGCTTCTTCCTCATAAGCTCTCGCCTCGTCTCATCATCCAACTTCTCCTTGCCCTTGCATTCTCTCTGGAATGGCTTCATGTCTCTGTCCTTCTGTGGCACAAAGGGTCTGGAGAAAATTTTAGTTTTTGGCACAGAGTCTGCTAGATCTCTAGTGCGTAGGATGGCATCCTGTAATGTGTGAGGCCTCTAGACCTTTACCCATCCTCTCAAGGGTTTTGTGAACCCCTCTGTGAAAAGCATGACCAACCTGGGTTCTGAAATATCTGTCACCGCCATGGCCACCCTCTGGAACTCTGTGATGAATGCCTCTGACATGCCCATCTAACTCTGTCGCGCCTGTCTGCCTCAACTGAGCTAAGTCCCTGAAATGGATCTCTGGATCCCTCCTGTCAAACCTGTCCATGATCCTCTCGGTGAACTCCCTGTAAGAAGTGATGTGATTGTGACCCAATGTCACTAGTCCATGATGCCACAACTCATGTGCCTCACCCTCCAAATGCAGGGTAACGAAACTGATGGCCTCACTCTTTGTCATTTGGTTGAGCTTGTAGTACGTGTCCAATTTTTGTACCCAAGCTCTCACAGTGCATTCGGATGATCCGTCGAAAGAAGGTATAGTGAGTTTACCAACTTTCTGCATGAAGTCTATGTTATTCCCTTGTTGTTGTTGTCCTCCCCTCTGAGTATCTCTGAGATGATTACTGAGACTAAGTCCACAATACTCGACTAGGGTCATGTCTTGATGGAAATCTGGTCCCAATGTTGCATACTCTCTCCTATACTCGGCAATATCCTCTGCATGTGTGGGCTGCATCGGTGTTATCGATTGTCGTGTTGTTGTTGGGAGTGCCCTCTGCAAGTTGGGAAACAATGGCCTGGGAATCCTACTCGAAGAAGTGTATATGCAAGTAGGTGAATGGGGTATGTTATCCCCACATTTTAGGGATAACTAGGAGATCATGTCTCGAGGCCCA
>JZKD02S1672837.1:756931-769172 GCA_000966675.3 Picea glauca | reverse complement strand
AGCACACAAGTAGGTCCTTGTCTCATGTCCCCTGATAGAGAAACTTTCAGCCATTGAAGAAGAAGAAGAGAGCCTAGCCGTAGCTACACTCCTTTTTCTTCCTCTCCTTTGCTAGTCGTACCATTTTGACTTCAAGAGGAAGAAGACGTCCCAGGCCTAGGTTATCTACACTTAGGGCCGTTTTCTTTTAGGGTTTGATGAAAGAGCCTTGCTATAGAAACACTCTCCCTCATTAAGCCTTCTTGTCTTGATTTTGTGCTTCATCAGAGCTAGTCGTCTACCGAGAAGGAGGAGAGAGCACGAGGCCTTTCTTGAGCAACACCGGAGTGAGCCTCTCTCCCCTAGGGTTTTAATTTTGAGGCCTTGCCTTAGCAACACCTCAAAACTCTTCCCTCTAGTCCTTAAAATCTTGCCTCCTTCAACTCTTGCATCCTTCACTTATGACTCCATTAAACCCTAAGGCACTGATCTGAAAGTCCTCCGACGTTGAAGTGAAATTGATCAAACAACTCTCAAAACTCTTTGAAACTCAAACCCTAACTACACTAACCCTAGCCTAGACTAACCTACTAACCCTAAGTTGTTGACGTCATCATTGGTTATTTCATTCAATGCAGCAACGTCTTGTTTTAAGAGAAATTGAATGGTGGTTTAGTCATTAATTCAATAAAGTGTTGGTTACCTTGAATGCCACATTGTTCCAATATTTATTGGTGAAGTGTTATATCTTTACATTGTTATTAATAAACATTGACTTCGTCAACATTTATTGCTAATTGCTTATATATATTTATCAAATAGTCTTATGAAGTACTAACCCATTGAAATATAGCTTGCATATATCTGTTTGTTGTTGTCTTTTTCCAGGCAGGTGTTCTTCATTGGGAATCTACTTTATTATTGGTCATTTAACTGAGACTTTTTGTTTGGGTGGTGACTTGTGAAGGGGAAAGTTTGTCCTTATGTCGTTACCCTTCTGCCTCCTCAAAACCACAGGTCACCGGGGACGTCTCCCCTGGGCCTAACCTCCCTAAAGAGAAAGAACCTCCCCATCGTGGTGACAATGGGTGGGATAGGTTCCTGTTATGCCAGTTTGGCCTTCTATCTTATAGGCTTTATCCTAGCTACAAACTGTGTGATAACAGGGTCTACCGCCTGCCCCTGACTTCCCCTGCACTGCATGTGGGGCTTGTGTGCCCCGTGTGCTCCCTGTAGCCAATCTATCAGCCATCTGTGCCAAGGACTGAGTCATGGTCTATTGACTGATCAACAGATTGCTAATAACCTGCATGAAAGTTGCATCTGGGTCCATGGATGCTTTGCCACGTCCTTTTGGCCTCTCAAACATGTCTCCCATCATCCTCTCTACCTCACGCTCTGCCTCATGCTCTTCCCTTCTCTCTGCTTCCCTCTGCACCTCTTCCTCTTCCTCTGAATTGGGAGGAAAGGGGGGGAAATCTAGCCTAGGTCGCCTCTCCCTGCGTCTGTTGTAAGTGACATATTCGTCACCTATGTGCTCACGGCCCTTTGGGTTCTTCGTCGAACTCATTGGCTTTAGTCACAGGCTGGAAGGACTAAAGCTCTGATACCACTGTAATATCCCCAATTCTGCAGATCGGAATAGGTGACTACTTTCTAGAATCTGTCGTCGGAACCGATACACTTTGGGTTTATGGATGCGTTTAGTAACTTGGGTTTAACATGCGTGGTGATTTTGCATGTGATTACAGTTGTTTAACAGTATATAAGCAAGTACGCAAAAGATAAAGACACAGAACAACTGCAACAATGTATTATGAAAATGACTGGGTACAATGTCGCATGTGGCTAAGAAAAATAAATCTCTCGACTAGATCAAAGACAAAGGGATCTGAGCTGGAATACAATAAGCAAACTAAAACAATGATACCCGGTAATAGAAGAATGTTGTTGGATCAATGGATCAGTTGTAGGATCTGCTGCATGCTACGACAACTCATACGGAAATTGCTACAAGATTGGAAAGTTCGCCTTGGTGGCTAAACTCCTCAGATCTGCCTAGAAACTGTCTCAAACAATGCCCCCTTACCTCATGCACACTCTCATTGGCTGACCAACTGAAGATCGAGCCTCTAACGATCTGTACGGACCCCGGATGGATCCCCCTGGGGTAATGCGCCTCAACTGCGCCCTAGAGATTCCACTGGCAGAATGTTGTCGTGAGGGTCTCAAACTGAGTGCCCTAGGCTCCTCTGAAATGGGTCGAAAGGATTTCCCTGGATCTGATCTGATGATCTCTCAGGAACCCCAAATGTATCCTCCCCAAATGTTGCAACCTCATTGGTTGAATAATGCGCCCGAGATGATTTCTTCGTCGGAATTTGATGAGAAACCAGACAATAGATGCGCCCTACCCTCCTCTCAACTGGGTCGGAGGGAAATCACTGGATCCTCCCTAATTGGGACAAGTCGAACCTCTAATTCCTCAGAAGATGCGCCCTCACTCTGACAAGTGCGCCCTTGCTGCTGCAAACTGTGTAATTGTTGCTAAAGAACGATGGAAGATCTGTGTGATCTCCCCAATGACTAGGGTGTGTCTCTCAACACCGAAATCAACCACTGGGTGTATTCCTCCTGGAATCCACAAAGTCACTGATTCTCCTGAACCTATGAAGTCACCTCAGAGCTCACTCTCAAATCATAAACTATGCATAATGAGGAATTACGTCGATTTACCTCATATACTCCTGCAAACGCTAATTCCCTATTGACTTATGCACCCTTCTATTTTTAGCTCAAATCACTTAAGGGGGCACACTTACCCACTTTTCACTTGATGTCACTTTCAAATTATAACGTTCTCTAGTGAAATGACATTAAATGACCCTGTTTTCCCATGTTCCTCCCTGGCTATAGTCTAACGGGGATGTTTAGAGTCTAGACTACGTAGCCCTCCTCTCTGGAGCTCCTACTTGGAAAGGGACATTATAGAAGACATCTTTTGGAGAACAGTCAGCCTTGATAGCCCACACATGGTACAAATGCCAAGGATAAAATAATATTTTATGAATAAAATCTACGCTCAAAAGGAGCCTCCAGCTTAGGAAGATCTAGAACAGCCCATTGCCCAAGAAGAAAGCATTATTTAACAAGGTCAAAAGACTTACTAACAGGACATCTCACTTCAAAGGGAAATTTTGGACTTTTCTATGGTATTTTAATATCATTCCTTGGAGGAAAGATGGATCTAAATAATTCTTGAGCCTCATCAATAATATTTTATTGGAAATTAGTTGAAGAGGACCTCTATAAAAAGGAGACTCTTCTCATTTTGCAAATCAGAAGTTCAAGTAAGAAAGATCCCCGTTTGAAGCCCAAGGGTTTTGGGTATTTGCAGGTTATGAAGAAGGAAAGTCATTGGCCATTTATGTTGTCTTCTGCTGGGGTATAAAACACATTGAAGTGCTGGGGTATAAAACACATTGAAGCTAGGGCTACCATATTAAAATCTGCTGGTATATATCTCTATCTTCAGATCAGTTAAACATTTCTTGTGGTCTGTTTGGGTGTTAGAGAAGGGTGTATTGAAGAGGTATTCATGCCCTCTTTCTCCCATGATGTAATCAATATTTGCTGATGAAGATAAAGGCTGCTGCTCACTCTCATTTGATGGTTGTTGCTGATCTCTTTGCTTCATTAATTATATCATATGTTGGCTGGTTTTGAGCTGGAAAAGATACAGCAGCTTATTGAGCTTATCAATTGTTCCTTATATCAATATGGTTGACTCAATTGGTGATGCTTATGTATACATGGTTTGCTGATTTCCCTTTGCATCTTAAGCTTCTTCATCAAAAATTGTTTTCACTCAATTTGCCCAAAGGACAAGGCACTCAGCCATGCTTGTCTTCTCATCCTTTTTTCTTAAATGAAAAATCATTAAACACACAAATAACTAATCTAATTTTCAGATCTGTGCTCATTAGATAGGTCAGTGATTTGAACTAGGGAAATTTTCCTTGTGCAGAGGAGCGCCGACCTAAAGTGAGATAAGTGGCTACTGAGCTGACAATGGGTGGTATTTCTAAGTTTTCCTGGGTTTGTACTTGGACGATTTGGACTTCTCTTTTGTGCAGATCCAGGAGGTAACAATGTGGATCATTCTTATTTTCCTCAAAGACGTGTTATTTGAAAAAAATTCTGATATTTTTGAAATATTTATAATTTTTTGTATTTTTTAAATACCACGTTTCCGAAATTTGGGGCGGTCACATTTTCATGGCATCTCTATCTCCACGATCCATTCAACTTAGTACCATCCACACTAATGAAGAAAATCCCTTATGTTGAGGTTTAACATTCTTAAATGCCTTCCAGTGTTGTGTCAATAATCTTGTACCAACATAATTGTTTTTAGAAAAAAATTATATAAAAATCTTCACCCTTCAAAAAGGGTCCAGGTAAAATCAAAAGAATGGCAATAAACCCTGTGATTCATTTCCCATCCAGTGTACCAATCTTTCCATTTATCTATATATTTATACAATTCTACATCTCTCCACAATAATCTACAAAAACAGGAAGAACTACATTATCTTGAAATAGGCCAATGCTTTCCATGGGTAGCAACATCTATTATAGCTAGCATTTGGGACTATCCAGCCTTGAGCAATAAGGTGGCATCTTCATAAAATTATATCCATTAGTACTAAGCTACAAAACACCAATCATCCCTCTAGACTAACCATACCTAAACAACAATACTTTCCAAATGTGTAGAGATCTATATTTGCTCCAATTTTCCTCTGCTTTTCAGTTGATAATTCCATATACTGGCATAATTCTATCCTCAGGACCTTGAAGAAAAGGTATAAATCAACCAGTGAACCAGTGACGGTAATAGCAACTCACAAACAGTAAAGGTGAAAGAGGACAACAGGCTGTTACTGGGCTAGTCGGTGTTGTTACCTATGTTGGGCCCTTGTCAGCTTAGTACGTTCTGTATACTTGCATGCTGCCATTCCTTTGCGATAGTGACCCCACTAGTCAAAAGTTATGGTATATGACATTAAAATTTGTCCGTTAATCAAAGGCAGTTTTAAACAAAGGTTATTACTGAGGTTAGTCATGACTTAAACCAATTGGGGGTCAACATATACCATTGGCATTTTAGCTTTTCATAGCAAAGTGTTATACAACCCCCATACTTGTTTACTTATTAGTCAAGAATTAGCTCAAAAACTGTTCCTTTAACAAGAATATTTATATTGCATATTGACAAAACAATAACATACAAAGATTATGCTTCCTAAAAATTATTTTCTGAATCACCAAACAAACTTCCCAACAAAAACACAGGTGTTTCCACATTTCAAACATGGAGAAACAACATGGCCTCTGCAAATTTTGGAAATAATAAAAAACATGTTTCTTCTTATTAAATCCGGAATACAGCATTAAAAGTAAAACCTCCTTCCACTCAAATAGATTTTCATATAGAAATACAATGCTGAAAGATTACTTGTAAAAACACGCTTCCATTCAGTACAAGAGGATGACTATGCAAATCTGTTCCCGCTGGAAGTATTAACAAGTCTGGAATTAAATCATCATGTTTCACCTGCAAGGTACATATACTTCCGCACATTAAAGGTCAAGTAAATGAAAATATAATTCATATTCACACTTCAAACTACATCATAGAGTTTGTTTATATCAATCCATCAAAATTGTTATAGTTCTAGCTCAAGCAAAGTTCAAACTCTGGGTCTATTGGTTAAAACTATAGCATCCGTGTGTCTCCTTATTTGGACGAACCAAGCTGAAGAAAATTTCTGCAGCGCACCTATGAGTAACAGAATCAAGCATCAGTAGAATATGGTTCTCTATTTTAAATCACACTATCTTCTCCATGCACCATGTACCTGTTGCCACCTTTATACACACCTGGGTAACGTGGAAGAAATCTTCAATCCACTCGGTGTGTCCTTGGCGGGAAGTTAGAGTTAAGGTGTTGTCACCTAATCCTCAACTCCTCCGTCTAAGCCAACTCCTAGCGAAGCCAAGGGGGGCAGTCCCTAAGAAAATGAATCTAAGGTTTTTCTCCTATGAAGACTGAAAGTCAAATTTAATCTAGGAGTTTATTATGGAAATATCAAGATTTGCATCAGCAACATATATGATTCAATTATGTAAAAAGGATACACCCTATAAGCCACATGAAAGAATCATTCATACATTCATTATATACTTCAAAAAAGGAGATGACTTGAACCATGTGAGCTTTTTGAAGTAAAGATAGATCTGACAAGATAGATAAAATTAAAGACCAGTGCCAGAAAAGTAAATGTGATGTTTTGAATAATGTCGTGTTTATTTTATCTTGAGTATTTTATTATGGGATTTGGGAAAATTAAGTAAGTCATAAAACCGTGAAGTGGGGATTAAAGTCGAGGTCCCCACTCTTTGTGTGCAAAGTGTATTTGGCCTACCTTACTCGCTATTCAACAATCTTATAGACATGTCGACTGGGTGTGTCATAGGTCCAACAAAGGAGAGAACGGATCTCATTGATGAGTATCCTCCCTGACTTAACACACTCCACCCAGATGCAG
This sequence comes from Picea glauca, assembly GCA_000966675.3. NCBI lineage: Eukaryota > Viridiplantae > Streptophyta > Pinopsida > Pinales > Pinaceae > Picea > Picea glauca. The sequence goes on along the minus strand of JZKD02S1672837.1, from coordinate 762,579 downwards.
AGGCCTTAGACCTATAGCACAATAAGGCAGATTTACCTAATTAAAACTAGCATGCGTTACTCAGGTCCGTTTCTGGGTCACTGAATACCACTTGAAAGTAGCAACAAAATTGCATACGTGGTTGAGTAACTAAGGTTTATTCCAAATAATTGCAAAAAAGGAACTAATCTAGCAATTAGTATTCTACAAAATGAAACTAATCTAAGATTGTTGTGGTTGATTTTTAGAATTGAAATTTAGTGATGTGAGTTCTTTTTATCTTTTTATGCAAGTAAAACTGAAAATACTAACTAAACAACATGGGAAACAACCCCAAAGCCAAAAGGACACCAACAAATGTTTCCCCCCTAGGGTTGGGGAAATGAAGAAAACACGAGCTTTGTGGCTCGCAAACTTATTTAACTTCTACACTACTTTCTTTTTTGAGGATGCTCTTGATCTTTATATTGCGAGATCAAGGCTTACAATGTTTTCTAGGTCAAAAAATCTGAACCAGATGGTTCCTGGCAACTACGGGGGTTTCTGAAAGAGGTTTAATCCTAGAAACTTAGGCGGAGTCTCCCCTTGTACCTGTTACTTCTATGTGAAAACAGCAAGTTATTAGCTTTAAAGATGGCCAAAAACACTTTGGGAAGTGTCTTTAGTCAACTCCAAAATATGCAAAATTTAACTAAGTAAATCTAGGCTAAAGCAAGCAAAGGTAACTAAGGAGTGAGCTAGAAAGCTAGCCTCCTTAAGGTCTTTTGGGCTGATTTAAAATCAGCAAGTAAAGCACTCTATAATTGCCGAATAAATGATTTGAAAGCTCAAACAAATTTCCCTATCACTAGCCTCAAGATCCTACTATGAAATAATAGCTAAAACAAGGCAAAAATGGACTAGATCTAGATAAAAGATGATATTCTTTCAATTAAGATTTAGATCTAATCTTAACACATGCATGCAACAGATTTAGGACTGAATATCTTTAATAAATCAAATACTTCCTTGGATGCAAACTAGTAACCAAAGGAAAAGAGATTTTATAAAGAAATTTTTGAGTAAGAGAAGAAGATACAATTCGCTGAGAAAGAGGACTTGGGCAATGGAGTCTTAGAAATTGTGAACAGGAACTATGTTGCTTCTTAGATCTTGGAGCTTGTGGAAAGTGTAACTAAACCCATCCACATCTCCAAGCAAAATGAGATGTTTAATCCAAGAATACCTGCATCAACTTGTTAAATATTTGGAAACACCTACAAGAGATCTCATGCAAAACATATTAGTCAACCAAAACCTTTATGAAATGAAAGAGATTCTCAAGCAAATGAATTGTAGAATTTGCACAAGCAACCAAGCTTACAAATTCAACCCTATGGAATAACAATATTCTTCTTAAGCCAAATTTAACAAAGCAACATGCAAATCACCTCATACGTGTAGCACCATCAACAATTGACATTCACACATTGGAACACTCCTTCATAGACCTCCAAAGCCTTTTATTCAATCTCAATAGCAGAACTATGATACAATACAATGATAGTGTGTCTTCCCAAGGTTCCAACTGACTCAATGGAGGGGGGTCGACCTTCATGTATACAACAAACGGTGAAAACTCCAAGGTAGATGTGCATGAGACAGAAGGAGTGGTGCAAGAGCTAAGGGGAGATGTGCATGAGTGAGGTTGGAGATGAGTGGGGGAGATGGTAGGTGTAGTGGAGTGAAGTAGGGGTATGTGGGAGTGGAGTGAGGGTAAGGGTGAGTGAAGTGAGAGTGTTAGGTGAGGTGAGGTCGAGTGGGAGCTTTGGGATTGGCACCCCTAAAGGAGATTGCGCCAACCAAGCAAGGAGGTGCGTGTGAGGTCTTTGGGATCTCCTCCCCTCTGCCATGTCAACTAGACCATGCGCCTTCACTAGGAGAAGCCTTTTCCAACTGTACTCGGGACTCCAGACAAGGCAAAACATGTTTCCGACGTGTTTGCTAAGCTTTAGGAATTCCCCTAAATTTTAGGAAAAATAATTAAAGGTCCCTTTTTGGCCTTTTTAAGAGAAAATTACATTTTTGAGTGATTAAAATCACTTTTTTGCCTCAACAAAGGGGGAATAAGGGTTTAGGGGGTCACCCAACCAAGTCCTCTCAACCCTTGACACTCTCTAAACATCATTAGACAATGTATCGGTGCCTTCTTAGTGATGGAAGCAGCAACAAAATTTCTTTCCTTCTCACTATCTACCTCCATCTCTTCTTACAAACACATAGTAGAACATTATTTCTTGCACTATTTCTGTTAGAATATAATGGATGTGCTCGTTTAACCATAGACAATATCACTATTGTCACCCAACTGTAGGTCGAAGCCACCCCCGAGCACCTTAACATTGACAGAGAATCATTCTGAAAGTAAACCCTAGGCTAGATAGCCAAACAAAGGGTGGCACACCTTTCTCCAAGGATAGTGCACCAAGCAAGAGTAACAAGAGCTGATCAAAGAGTCCAAACCATAACCAAGAGATAGTCCAAGCCAAAACCGAAATTTGCTAGCTACAACTGGCCAACTGCAGTGCGCACAAGTGTCGCTTCTGCAGTTCTGAAAATGCCTGCCAGAATGAAGACTGGCCTCCTGTATTTCTGCTAAATCTAGCAAACTGCCTGGGCCAACTTCTCATTCTGGGTGCCTGTTTACTTAGTATATAATATTTCCTTTAGTTGACTTCTTCTCTTGGAGGCCAATAACCTAATACAAGTTATCCTCTTGAGCCAACTTGTCTTCTAGGGTTATTAGCCAACTAATTAGGGTTTCTTATTGCTTCCCAGAATATTCTATTCTCGTTAGGTTTACACGTGGAGGTAAATACCTCCCGCAGCTACCATAATATCAACACTCCCTCCTAGCTAGGGAGGTATTGAAGGTAATGGTCTCGAGCACAAACATACCATTCACTCGGTAGCATCAACATAGTCGTATAGACTAACTCGTGATTAGATCATGAGCACCATCATCACTATCAGTGTCATCAGCTGCATCATCTCTCGAAACCATACTCCATCTGAGTAATCAGACATGATTCTGGATAAGTCACTCACTCCATAGAGTGACACAAGAGTCATTCTTCTAATCCGGACATATGTCCTAGAAGAATAGATGTCCTGAACCATTTTCCATGTGGGAAATCTTTGTCCATTGATCATCCATCTAGCTGATAATCATTTCCAACATTATTGATAGTTTTCAAGGCAATCGAAACAATGTCATTCAATAGAACACAATTGTGTCTATCCATAGTAGTACACAACTACAATCCAGTGGTACACTGCCACACCAAGTAGCACACAGTTACTTGATCAGTAACATATAGTCACAATTAGTGGAACACATCCACCACAGTAGTATACATCTACTGTCCGGAGACATACAGTCTCCATAACAATCATATCATCTGGTACCAACCTACACAGAAAACATTGTTATGATATAAATTGAATCATCTGGGCCATTCTTCCACTCACATCTGTGAGATCTCGAAGAGCATCTGCCCTCAGAAGGTAAAACATCAATGATGAGCTATCTGGACTATTCTTCTCAAACAAGGAAGAATAATTGTCCCGATTTCTGAGCCTAGACCATTCACCTATCTGGGCCATTCCTCCAGCACTAAACAAAGTGCAACCTAGAGAGAATGAATCTGCCCTAGGGAATGTTTGTCCTTGATTGTTGAACCTAGACCATTCACCTATCTGGGCCATTCCTCCGACACTAAACAAAGTGCAACCTAGAGAGAATGACTCTTCCCTAGGGAATGACTGTCTGGACCATTTCCAAAGGAAATGACTGTCCTGCACCAACCTCCAAAACGGACCATTCTTCGAAGTTGCTCACAACTATGAGCTTCGAAAGAATGATTGTCCGGTGAGGCGAACCAGTCTTCTTGACCACTACTGAGAGTGATCATCAAGAAGAGAGACTGTCCTAGACCATTCCCTATGTTAACCACAAGGGGAATCGTTGTCTATGGTACATCAGCAATCCATCGAACCATTTTCATTACAAAAATGACCGTTCGATGTGGACCATTTTCCGTCAGAAATCTCAAACCACTTTCCGAACTGGAAAGGAACTGCTCATCCTGGACCATTTTTCGAACTTGAAAAATGATTGTCCATAAATCAATAACACATTAGTGCTCTCTCCCAACCTGGGAGTCATATCTTCCTCTTTCAATAAGGAAGTCGTCTCCACGAGCTACAACTTGAGTACACAAACTTCTTTCATCTTGGACAGAGGCTTTACCAAAATGTTTGCTTATCTGCTCATCTGTGGAGATATATTGGAGAACCACTTTCTCTTTTCTAGACTTCATCACGGAGAGTGTAATGCTTGATCTCAATGTACTTCGGTCTTTCTGGAACACTGGTTTTCTAGAGGCTTCATATAGCTCTGATCATTACAGTATATCATAGTTGAATTCAGCTCTTTTGTTTCCTGCTAGCTCATAACATCGTGGCAGGGCTCAAACTGGAACATATCCATGTGGCACTTCTTTTGTCATCATGAGAGTTTGTCATGGATTAGCAATCCATCATCCTAGACTTCTAAGTAACCATTCTAATACAATATCTCTGTTATAGAAAGCTTTTCACCACGCTTTTGTTGTGCATTGGAGGTTCTTCACCAAGTTGTCTTCTTTCATCTGCATACAAGGTTCTCTTTCTGGTATACCTCAAAGCCTTGATGTTGCTCTTCATACGCTATTTGTTCAATTATTCTGGAGAACAGTCTTTGCATTCATATGATGTGAACTCCAAACCATGGATATTGTGGACGATATAATGGCTCATGTAGAGGTATATCTAGTTTACTGGAACAAACAATTATCATAGTCTTCTCCCTCCATCCGGGAGAACCTCTAGTTTTGGATCTCGCAATGCTTTCATTCATAAGTCTTCCATACATTGTTCCTCATCACAACTTTCAGTTCCTCAGCTTGATTGCTTTTAGTGGGTTCATATCAAGCTGGTAATCTTGTGATTCTCGATACAATGACTGGTTGTTCTGGCTTTTCTTTCTTTCTTGGAATCTTCATGTTCTTCCTCATGTTTCTCTTTAGCTCTTGGGTCCATGGAGTTTCTATAGATTCCATGCCCTAAAGATTCCAACTTCTTCCTTTCATCATAGGATCATGGATGTGGATGGACAGCCAGGGATACTTTAAGGCTTATTTTCGAAGAAGGATTCTTCTAAAGTCAAACTGAACACATACTGCTTTTCATGGCTGCTACCATGGATATATACTTCATCATCTTCAATGGATCATAGGATTAGCTCCCTCCTAATCCTTGCTTCATGTATGAATGCATGCTCTTCTTTTGGTAATATATAATCGGCTTCCTCCATCCAGGAGAGTCCACACTTTCATCTGCATCCTTATTGTCTTCTATAAAGTGTCACAAATCTTTTTCCAATTTTCTCTTGATTGCTGACTTCTTTTTGTATTTACTTCTTCTAGGTTTCTTCAAGATTGATTATGATTTCGGCTTATCTTGCAGTTGTTATTTATGTAATAGCTTCCACATGAATTGTTACCAGGGGTTGTTGATGTACTTCATCCTTTCATGTGTATTGCCTGACTTGTAGTCATTGTGATAGCAATCCTTATCTTGTTGTTCTT
>JZKD02S1672837.1:680430-732055 GCA_000966675.3 Picea glauca | reverse complement strand
CAATTGGAGTGTCTTTGAAAAGATACACTCCAAGAAGCGCAACAGGTTAGAAATGTTAAAAAATGCAACAATCAAAATTTAAATTGTTTATAGTTTTTTTAATTTTAATTTTTACAATTTAGTATTTACTATTTATTTACCATCACTAACTATAGCTCTCAATGTTCATACAGGTTAGGTACCAGCGCCTTAATGACTTGGTATATGCTTACTACAATCTAAGGTTGTGGGTGAAGCAACTTGACAAAGAACCTGACATAGAATCCATTTCATTGGATAACATTGACACCACCAGTGAGTGGAGGGTGGAGATTCAAGAGCCTGAGATGGAGGAGGCCCCGAGTGGTTGGAGGAGCATGCAGATGATTTGAGGGAGGAGGGGACAACAGAGGAGGAGGAGGAGGACGATGTTCCACTTCCAGTGGATACAGAGGTTGAGGAGGAGATTGGACTTCCAGTGGATCCAATGCCGCCACCACCTCCACGGAGAGCCATACCTAGAGTTGGACTTGGGGTCAATTGGGACTGGGAGGAGGCAACACACTTTTCCTTCCACCTCGTCCCCATCACTTACCACCTCAGATGGAGTATCTGAAGCAGCTGGAGCTTCCACTCCAAGCTCATCTAGAGTACCTCCACGACCACCTACTACTTCCAGAAGAAAATTGGTGCCCTTTACCCGTAAAAGGGCTAGAGCAGCACGGCCTAGAGGGAATCAATGATTTGGATTCCTATGATCTATCATTTTCATTTTATCATGTACTATTTAGTATCGAGATGCCTCATGATGATTCATCTCATGAGATACATTTATTTTGATCATTTGATGTGATTTTGTATCTACTATCATCCTATCAGGAACATGTTTCAGAATTTTCAATTTAGTAATGATATGTGACCACTTGACATCTTATGCATCTTATTTATTGGTTGTATTTTCATATTTATATAGCAAAGTGTTTATTTGATGTTGTTGTTGCTTTACAAGTTTAAAAAAATGGAAAAAATGGGTGTTTTTGTATTTTTTTGAGGTCTTGCGACATTTTTCGAGATATTCCGACATTTTCCGTCGATATCCCCGAGAAGTTACATTCCGGGCCCTCGCCGAGAAAAAGTCTAGATGCCCCTGAATCAACATCCCAATCAACCCTACCACTCTTTCAATCATTTTTTCTAGCCATGAACACATAGAACTCTTCCTCCTTGCGTTCAACCACATTAGCATGTTTCTTTCAGGATTCATCATCGGAAGAATAATCTTGGCTATGCTTTTCATCCCACAACCATTTCCTGCAACTCTACTTATATGCCCTAATTTTCCACAACAAAAGCATTTGATTGCTTTTCTATATTTACCCAACTCAGAGGATTTATCTCCATCAATATTTTCCCTTTGTTTGCTACCCTTGCTCTTAAACTTCATTGCAACTATCACACTGCTATTTCCAAACTACTTTTTTCCATATGTCTTGCTACAAGAGCTTAGTGCTCAAATGCCCCAATGTCGGATCTTTATTAGTCTTAGTAATGTTCAAAATTTCAATAAAATTTGCATAGGAAGAAGGTAAACTTTTCAAAATTATAACCACCATATCTTCTTCTTCCATATTCCTGTCAATTGATTTCAATTAATCTTCAATATCCTTGATTGTAACACCATGTTTTCCCCTGGTTTGTAATAAGAATTATGACTTAATGTTGCCATGAGCTACAGCCTGGATATTTGATACTGTACATATAAATCAAATATGTTTTTATTTAATAAAAGAAGGCCAAGCAGTTGACTAAGGTGTGGAATGTGGGTACTAGCCATGATACTATGAGTGAACTGTTGAGGGGGAATTTGGAACTACCCTGTTTACCCAAAGAATTAACCTTCACCTGAAAAAGCTTTAATGCCTAAGCCTGTCTAATGTATTTTACATCCCTTTGCTCAAAAGAAACCAATTAATGAGAAAAGACCCAGTGGTTGAACAGTTAAGTTTGCCTTCAAGAAGGTGCAGGGAAAACTGGCTAGATCGTTGAAGTTGTCAGCCAAAAAGTACCATAAAAGTGCCCCTTTGATTTGGGAGTCTGACTCCTGGAAGCTTCTAACAGAAGCAAGAGAAAGGAAACTCGAGGATGGGGAGAATGTTCCAGACAAGGGACATGTTAGATTTTCTTAAATTTTCAGAGCAATAGATTTACCAGAGTATTTTGATCTTCTTTTATCATTCAACAATCATATACTGAAAATATAAGCAAGATCTAGAAGCATATAGACAAGCACAAGAAAACACAAAGATTTATCCCGGGAAAACCCCCAACTCGGGGAAAAAGCTAGCCAACTTTTCTTAGAGAGAATATTTCTGATAACACAATACAACCATGAACAAGCTCTATTCACAAGAGAAAAACCAACAATGAAGAAACCATGATAACAAGTACTTATCTCTTCTTCTTGTCAAACCCTAGTGAGGGTAGACAACTAAGAAAAACCATGAAATATGATGTGTAGCAACCCTAGCGAGAGTGCTAGAGTACTCGGCCTCTTCCAGCAAACTTCCCAAGATGGAAAACCCTAGAAACTACAGTAGTTGCGTCTTCTTCCTTGCCTCAAACTTGCGCCTTCTTTTCTTGAGTGAGAGAGTTGTGTGAGTGTGTGTGTCAAATGGAAAGGCCTCTCCCTTTAATTATAGTCTTCAAGTCACTTTACTGGGGCCGACTTCTCTTCCTAGAAATTATATTTTCACTTTATTAATTTCCTGTGGGGCCGACTTCTCTTCCGAAGTATTCTTCAATTGTTCAATGGTCTTCCTTTGACTTCTTGGAATCTTCCCCTCTAAGAAAAGTTGTCCATGAGGGAATACCTCTCGCTACTACAAAACATTAACAGGACAAAGAGAAGGGAAGTGTACGAGGGTAGTGCACGAGCACACAAGAGCAGAATGAAGGTTTTGTGAGGAAAATAGGAAGCTTACCCAGTTAGCTTGTGGTCGAATTGAAGCAAAGAATACCCAGATCCGAACTTGAATAGAGAGGGTCACAAGTTGGTGCTTGCTAGACAGAAACCAGCACTAGTAAGGACAGGCGTTGAGGGACTATATAGCAATGAAGGGACTCCCTTGTTAAGAGGAAATCCAACTGGGAAGCTCATGATGGCCCTAGACTCAATGGGTAGAAGGGATTTATGTTGATGCCTATTAGTGAAGGAGAGTAGCCTTCACGTTAATACCCAAAACTTTTGAGCAACCTATGTGTTCCCCTGGTGGTATGATGGCTTGGCACGGGGGTGGCATGTTGTAGAGAATACAAGTGCAGCAGAGCCTAAGGTTGGGTGGAAAGGCATTCACCCTCAGTCAGTTGGTTGACTGGCTTTTACTCTGGAAACAAATAAGTGCTCTTAGTGCTCTTTGTAAAAATATTTATAAATGATTGTTAACCTTTGCACTTCTGATTTTGTGAGGGTTTTGAATATGATGAATGAATGTTTAAGTCTGGAACCTGTCTATCTGTTAAACATGTCTCCAAAAAGGATAATACCCATCGATATCCGATGCGCGAAACCCAAATTTCAAGGCCTACAATCCTGTGATCCCCTTGTGCTTTGAAAGAGAAAGTTTGCAGGATATAGAATCATGGTTTCGAGCAAATTTGTTGGTAGGAACTACCCTTTTTGTTAACTGCCCGGGCAATCAGCCAAAGATCCTTGACTAGGATCCCTGCTAGCAGCAGAAGAGAGGTGAAGAAATTATTCACCGAGGAACGACATTATTTCTCTGAGTTCTCATTTCCTGAGTTGTGGTAGGGGCCATGCTCTGCTTAGAAGTTCGTCCATACAACCCATGTGTGTTGACCTAAAGAACTCTGGACTGTAGATCGAATGTCAAGAGTGGATCTCGACCCTTCATTGGGAATCGGACATCAGAAGTGCCATGGGATTTGGCATAACTTCAAATCAGATCAAAGTAGTCCGATTACGGAATTCCAAAAGTCAGTCGGAGTGCGGGTCTTCGAAAAGATCCACAAGAACGAAGAGGGAGGTATTCTAATAGGGAGGAATCTGAAGGCGCGAGCCCGAAAGGAAAAGGACAGTCAATCTACCACAGATCTGGACCGAAAATATTTGACCCATACATTTTTTTGCCATGAACCCAATCCGTTGTGACCTTTCCAAGTCTATCATACCCGTTAACCATCGCATGTGTTGAAAATCCACAAAGATCTGGTCCAATGGATTGGGGAACCATCAGTCGTTGGATCCGTCGAAAATAGTTTGTTCGGAAGTCTAATTGGAGTAATTGTGTTCCCAAAAGAGTGCGTTTGGTCAACTAAAGGTCGTGCACCTTTCTAAACCGAAAATATCTGCGCCCTCGGATTGATTAAATCGTGAATGTCAAATCCGTTGGAGTCAAGAGGCTCCGTTAAGAATTCGGAAGGTTTGGGAAACCCGAGAAGATCTGGACCGTAGATCGCAGTAGATCTTGTCCATTGGATCTATCGAACCTTGAGAGCATTTGTTAATCCGTCGTGCAGTTCAGGAAGGCTGCAAAGATCTTGTTTGTCAATTGGGCTCAATCGTAGCCATTAAAACCCACGGGGAGTGGGGTCTTCAGGAAAATCCTTTCAGAAAGTTTAGTGGAGGCTGGTGTACTAAGTATTCCGACCGACTATCCGTCATGCAGCTCCGAGTCCGAAAGGGATCGGAACCGTCGATTTTGATCCATTACGATCGTTCGATGCTATTGAGATTTGGGATTTTATTGTTGGGTTCTGTGTTGAGGTTTTGTCAAGGTTTGCCCTTGGTTTTGGGACCCAATGAGTGCCACGAACGATGCCACATTAGCACACACAAGCCCACCTTGTTAGTTGGTTCAAATAACGAGGATCCACGTGGAGGTGAAGGGATTAGTGGTGGAAGAGACATGGAAACTTTAAGGAATCTTAATTTATAATCTCGAACTCAGATTTTAGCATATTTATAGTCGTTGGAAAGCTCTTGAAGAGAAGATTCCACCTAAGGGTTTAGATCTAAGAAAGGAGTTGGGTTGTGAACAGGAAATTTTGACATCCCACCAGCCTAAGTAAGGGTTAGGGGGTCGGGTGTGTTACATTGATTTTGAGGCAATGTCTTGCAAGGAGTCAAACTCCTCCATTTTAATTGAAAATAACATATTTTTAAGAAAAAACACTCTACCTTTGTCTAAGGTTTCATGCATCTTTCATAGACTCCCCCTCATGACAAATGCATCATTACAATCTTGAACTTCAGAAAGCATCTCATTCATTACCAAGTCACAACCTCTAGATTCTTCGCATCTTACTATGCTTTGGCATCCACATCAATCTTACTCCGCACTTCTTTTCCCAGTATAAGTTTTGTCCAAACATTCTTCTTAATTCTCTAGGCACATATTGTCTAAATTCTTCACCAAATCAACCCAATTCTCTTACACAAGTTGCTTATCTGATGGCGGCTCACACTATAGCTCTATGATTCCCTCTAATATTGGTGACTTGACGGCTTCACTATGTGTGTATTCAATATTGTATACCCTGACAACAACCTTCTATTAATGGGATCGACTTACCTTCTCTTACCATAATTAGGCCGCTACACTTTATTCTTATCATCCCAAATAGCAATTCGACGATTGTTTTGCGTGGCTATACCTTCTATTTCTTTTTCTTCATCCGAAAACTCACTAGTCCCCTGGCAGCTATGCCTCACAGTGGACGACAATCTCATGGTGGTTCACTTCAAATTTTATAGTACCATTTGATATAAGTTAATAGTGGTGGCTCCTTCAATTCAATTTGATATCACCATTCAAATGGCGACGGCTCTTTATCCTCACTATCCATAATGACCCATAGCATCCACAACTCAATTATATTACAGCAATGGCTCCCACGATTCGTGTCTTACGGATTCCTACAGAGGCAGCTTTGGGCACCACAATACCTTAACTAATTTTTTACCATTCACTGCTCTTTTAAAATAACAGACCGAAAACTGATTGCCAATGACGGCTCTATCCCATAGCAAAATGACTGTCTCCAAGTGACTCTTCACAATCTCAAGTGGCAACTTGAAGACATTTATGATGTTGACTCCTTATCCCTACAGCAACCACTCTAACAACTCTATTCTTGTTTGGTGGCTTCGTTACCTCTACCACAAGTGGTTGCTTACAACTTCAGGCATTTATTCTAAACAAATAACAAATTTATTCTGAAATTTCATGTCCACTTGTGTGTGAGCAGTCCCTCAGAGCCTTCTTTGATCCCAACGGTCCCTCGACTCCACCCGCTTCCTCGGCTTCTCCTCAACTTGACTCTAATACCATGTTATTTTTACACACACAAACGTCGACAAGAATACACATAATAATGAGAAAGAGTTGATTCATACATTCATTAGATGATGCAGTGTCTCAATAAATAGTAGAAGAAAAGGAGTACATTACATAACTCCTAAATACCTAACAATTAACTACTATATTAGTTACTACATTGAATGCCTCATTATTACATCACTTTATTCATGAGACTTCAATATATGTCAAGGACCAAGGTCCTAATATAACCAGTATCTCTAACAATGTGCTTCATGCAACAAAGGATTAGCAAAATTCTTTCAAAATTGCATTGGCCGTCTTCTCAAAAGGTGGAGGTTCCTGAAAATTATTAGGTTTTCCAATGTGCTTCTTTAATGCATGTTAATCCACGGCCCTTTTGGGTATTTGCACTGGTTTCATGTTTAAAGAGATTCAGAAACTTTGTTTTGAGATGTCCATACATGTTTTTATTAATAGAAACTAGAAGCATAGTTCAAACAAGAAATATGGAGCATATACACAATGCTAAATTTAAGCATATGTAAGAAATATTTAAAGTGTAGCATCAGCCAAAAGAACATTACCATCAACATATCATCAGAAGCTACAACTATACATAATATCAGAGCACATATGTAAAGACAATCTAAAAGAATCAAGAAATGTAAAACATGCCTGTTTGAAATGTTCTAAACAGAAAACTAGCAACTGCCAACAACAATTCAGAACATACCATTATTTTGATTGTCAATTGGCAACAAGTTAAGAGAACTAGTCGCATTTTCTTTCACAAGTCGAGCTAATGACGATTGCAACGACTCCTTATGAGAAAGGACAAAACTTTCAGCATCACCTGTTGAAACCACATCCTGTGAACCATAACAAATCATGTTGCATAATCAAGAAAACAGGATCACTAACATGTCATGCCAAAAGTCAACTTTCCAAAGTAATTCTATACCTTCACAGTATCATAGAAGTTTGAATCTTGATAATACAAGTTATAACACATAGATATGTTGCTTGGAAGGTAAGAGGTTTTGCACTGGTTGCAGAATAATCGGAGAGTCAAACACCAGAAGCAGAGAAACAGAAAATGCAGAGAGCAGAACTGAAATGATGAAAGCTTCAGGGAAGTTTAAGCAGGAGATGCTAAAAGAGTGGATTTGTATTAAGAATCAGAAATGAAAGTAGAAATTCGCCTCCTGTAGCACACTATGGAATTTATACACCTAAAAAAAAACAGCAAAATATTGTCCATACATTCCCTACCTTCCCATGTACCAGGCACACCATTGTTGCATACCACTAGTCATCTCATTATTATATGTTCTGTTTAACAACTGTCCAAAATAATCATATTATTTCACAGTATCATAAAATATTGATAATACAAGTAACGCATAGAAATGTTGTGTGGAATGTAAGAGGTTTTGTACTAGTTGCAGAAAAATCAGAAAGTCAAACGTTAGAAGCAAAGAAAAAGTAAATGCAGAGAACAGAACTGAAATGATGAAAGCTTCAGGGAAGTCGAAGCAGGAGATGCTAAAATAGTGGATTTTGTACAAAGAATCAGAAACAAAAGTAGAAATTCGTCTCCTATAGTGCACTATTGCAATGGAATTTATACACCCAAAAAAAGAGCTACATATTTTCAAAAACAATCCCTACCTTGCCAGGTAACAGGTACACCATTGCCGCATACCACTAGTCATTTCATTATTATATGTGCTGTTTAATTAGCCAGAAACATGATTAGTATCAAGCTTTTGCTTTTGCTACTCTTTATCTAAAAATACTTCTCAAAGCATTTTCTATTGGAGAGACCAAAAATATTTCTCAACGCATCTCTAAGTGGCTTGACCATTTTCTTGCTTCAGAGCCCCTTTACTCAACAATCGAAAAGTCAATGTCATGCATTGAGGCCGGTGGTATTTTGGGCAATGCCCCATTTTTTATTCAAATGGAAAGGCCAAATGTTAGGAAGAGCAATCCTTTTGAATTCAAGGCATCCTAGTTGGTTGAGAATGATTTCTGAGACCTGGTGAAAAGGGAATGGAGGGCTTTTGATCCAAACTCTAGGGAACAACTTGTTTTCAGTTTGTGAGAGCATTAAAGAAATTGAACGGTGTGGTTATGGCTTGGGTTTCTAAACAAAGGGCAGAAATGGATAGAGATCTAAAAGAGGTTAAAAATCCATCTCATCTTCATGTGCAGGGAATGATTTGGGACTGTTTAATGAGGAAGAAAAACTATTATTAAAATAGCTAGAAAGGAAGAAGAATAAAATTCTACGGTGGAGGGAAGAGGAGATTTGATTGAAGAGCAAGGCTATCTAAATTGAGAAAGGTGACGAAGATACTAAATTCTATCACCATTTTGTCAATCAAAGGAAGAAATCAAATACCACTTGTGAAATGTGTGATAATGCAGTTATGGTGATTAAATTCTTAGATATTGCAAGTCTAGGGGTTCAACATTTTAAATCCATTTATTTAGAACCAGCTCGAGCAAACATTGACGAGATATTGAAGTTAACTACATTCTTCTGCAGATTTATCAATCAGGAGGACAATCAGATGCTGATGGAAATCTCCAAGGATGAGCTTATGACCTCTCTGTGTACTTTTAAGAAGGACAAAATTCCAGATCCAAATGGTTGGAAGGTGGAATTCTATTTAGGTTTTTTTGAGTTCTTGGGGGATGACCTTCTGAGGGTGGTGGAAGAAGTTAGAATTAATGGTAAGATGCTTGGAGAATTTAATTCTACTTTCTTGGCCTTGATTCCTAAGAAGGAGAAGTCATAATCTTTTGAAGAATTTAGGCCCATTCCATTGTGTAACTGTGTGTATAAGATAATAGCCAAGATCTTGGCAATAAGGATTAAAAATATTTTTTCTGCTGTGATTTCTCAAGAGCAGTTTGGGTTCTTAGTTGAGAGGCAGATCTTTGAGGCTATATTGGCTCAACCCAGGAGGGATTACATATAATTAAATTAAAAAACCTTCCTCCATGGACTTAAATATTGATTTATCTAAAGTCTATGATAGAGTGTCTTAGTCGTCTCTGTAATCAATGTTATTGCATGTGGGTTATAATTTGGAGGTGATCAACTGAATAATGGGTTGTGTTATATCTATGTCTTTTGCACTTCTCATAAATCGGCTTCTAATTTCTTAAGCCTTCTAGGGGCTTAAGGCAAGGGTACCCTCGTTCGCCCTTGCTTTTCCTATGGGTGGTTGAAGCCTTGAGTTGATCCATTTTAGAAGCAAAGCGGTCTGGTGTCATTACAGGAGTAAGGATTGATAGGTCTCACTCTATCTCATCTTTTGTTTGTGGATGGCGTTCTATTGTTTTTAATTGGTAGCTTGAGGGAGGCTAGGAAGCTGAAGGATATTTTGGACATGCTTAGTACAGCCACAGGTATGGAACTCAAGGTTCACAAATCTTTTGTTTCATTCAATGGTCTGGAGGAGGTTTAGGTACAAAACTTATCAAGGATACTTCCTTTTAATTACATGGATTTCAATCATGGTTTTAAGTATCTTGGATATATCCTGAAACCAAATGGATACGAAAAGCAAGATTGGGGATGGATGCTGGAAAAAACTAATGCTAGAATTAATCATTGGTGTAGGTGATTATCCATAGATGTGAGGCTAACTCTGATGAAGTTTCTGTTTGAAGCAATTCCTATTTTTTGGCATTCAATGGCACATATTCCAAATGGGATTCTTGAAAAGATCAAGATGGTTTGTTTTTTGTTTCTACGGTCATGTTACAAGGAAGAATCCAAGATTCCTTTAGTTAAATGGAAAGTGTTAGCAAAGCCAAAGGAAGAGGGAAGATGGGGTTTGAAGAATCTTGCCGCCTAATCCACACCTCGGGTCACATGGAAGAAATCTTCAATCCACTGGGTGTGGCCCTGGGGGCAAGTCTCGAATCAGGTAGTTGTCATCTGACACTCGATTCCTCCGTCTAGGCTAACTCCTAGTGAAGCCAAGGGGGGTAGTCCCTAATAAAAGAATCTAAGGCTGATTAGATCTAAGTACGAAAATAAATCTAGGAGTTAATATGAAACAAAAGTAAATACAACTAATCTAGCAGCATATGACAATAAGACAATTGCTTATACCAATGATATCAAGTAACTGAAATACTTCAACGCAAAAGATAATAACCAATTGATAACGCTTGAAAGTAGATGCAAATACTTGAAAGGAAATGAAAGCACTTGATAATAAGCAAATAAAATAAGTAGACCAGTGCCAATAATGTAAAGTGTTGCTGCGAGAAAGTGTTGCAAATGCTCTTGGTAAATTTTATTATTAAAGGATGACTGGTTGAATTAGTGATTTAATTTAGTGAAGTGGATTGATGTTGCAAGTCCACTTTGTGCATGAAAACTTGCAAGTGTGAAAAGAAAAGAAAATATAATCTAATGTGTGGCCCTTTGACAATTATCCCTCAAATGGGTACCCACAAAACTGCAGGACTTCCAACAAGGAGAGACTAGGTCTCAAAGTTTCCCCCTGAAGTCACATGCAATCCCATAAGTATTGGTCCCTTTCAGAAATAATGGAAAAAGGATTGTCCTAGTTAAACTTCTCCACACTACTCAGGTCCCTTTCTGATTGCTCCACAGATCAAGCAAAGCTTGCAATGGTCAAGAGCATACTAAGGCCCTTAGGGGAAAGGTACTTTTATTTTGCAAAAAGGAAATAACTGAAATAAATTGCAAAATTGAAATCTAAACTAACTAATCTAGAAATTGAAACTACGCTAATGTTTTGCGGTGCATGGGTTTATTTTATATTTATTTTAGCTTGCAAAATCAGAATAACCAAAACAAAGAGACAAAACGCAAAAAGAGACAGTTTCCCCCAGGGGTTGGGGGGATGGCAGGCCTAGTGGGTTATCCCACTCTCTTTTCGGTTACAAAACCTTGGAAGAATGTTTGTGGTCCTTTTATAACTCAAGGCCAACAAACTTACAAATTTATTGTGAAAAAAATAGATTGGAAGAAATTTAGACACCTTGGGTGGTCCCGAATGCTCCAGATCCTCGAAATTCAGGCAGAATTTCCCCTTGGCTGTTCGCTAAACCTGCAAAAACAGCAAGCAAAAGTGGGAAAAAGTTGTCCAAAATGCTTTGAGACAGCCTGCAAAAATATGTTAGATGCTGTGCCAAACTATCCAAGTGAAAAGCTATGAACTGCGTCAGCAAAAGACCAAGAAAGCAAGCTTTCTTAGTGAATTTTATTTGTTTTCCTAAAACAGCAAACAAAATGGCACTAAGATTGCCAAATATTTACTTGAAAGCTATTATAATATACCTACCTTTTAGCTTTAGATTTAACTATGAAAATTGCTTAAAAGATAAACTTTTTAAATGATAGATCTAGCTTTAGATAATGAAGTGAAATGGAAATCTAGATCTAACTTGCATGCAGGCAAAAGTGAAATCAAATTTAACTTTACAATCAAATCAAGATCTACTTATTGCATGCAAGGAAAGTAATCAAAGAATTTTTAGATTTTGTGAAAGAGAGAGAAGTAAGCTTGATAGCTTGGAACCATTGGGTAATGGGGTCTCCCGGTGGAATATTGAGGAACTATGTCTTTAGAATCTTGGAGTTGTGGAAGATGCAAACTAGCTCAACCACCTCTCCAAACAATGAGATCCTGTGTATGCTTCCAATACTTGCAAAAAATTGTTAATTTCTTGGTGTCACCTACAAGAGAAACTCGAAGGGCATGTTAGTTAACTGAAACCTGCATGCACATCAAAACTTCTCAAATAGACAAACAATAGGAATGAAAAAAGCAAACAAGCTTGATTATCCTCTCCTACTCGGTGACAACACCCCTTCAAAGGCCAATGCTAGCAATTAGAATAGCAAGAAATTAAAAATAACATCACCTCATAAGATTGAAGCACATGACAATGATCATTCACACAATAGCACAAGCCACCTTTGACCTTCAATTTCCAAAGCCTTTTTATTCCAACGAAATAGTATTACAATGATATCACAACATCAAGCCTCACCCAAATTCTCATTAGCTTGAGTGAGGAGAGCATGCTTGCTTAAATAGCAAAAGGGGGGTGCACTTTCCCATGTGCGGTGAGACACGTGAGTGAAGGAAAGAGTGCCACCACTCAAGTGAAATGCCACGTGACAAGTGAGGAAGGATGGGAGGTCGCCACCTCTCAAGAGGTAGGCGCCTCTCTCCATGTGTGCGCCACCTCTTGAGAGGGAGGGCACACCTCACCTTTGGAAACTCCATCAACTTTAAGTGGGCTGCCACATAACTCATCTCTAACTCTACACAACTCGCCCACAAGTGCCACACACTCCTAGTAAATGAAGAATTTTGAGGAACCTAACAGGTTGACCAACAGGTCTGTCCTTGACCTTATTGGGCACAGTTTTCAAGGTAATTTCAGGACTGTTTTCTTGCTGTTTTAGGACAGCTAATAGATCTGAACTTGCTGCCCACTGAGTCTGCCTCTAGGATGTGATTTATTGCTCTTTTGTAGCTGTTGTTTAGATGGGTTTAATTAGGAGTTTTTGCTGTCCAAGATTAGCAAATACCAAACACTACAAAACAGAAAATACCCTCTAAATCTTTTACACTTTAATGCTGATAAGGAAATATGCAAACCACAAGATTTATACAGGTATTTTTGGTCAACATGACCCTGGAAAAAACCAGCAGAAGAGAAATTTTATTATGGAGATCTCAAGCAAATATAGCAACAAGGAAATACACAAGAAGAACTTGATACAATAGCCAACTCCACTTGAGTTTGGCTTTGGAGTTCTCCTTGGGATTTGCGCCCTCCCTGGGATTTGCACCCCTCTTGGATAAGTGCGCCCCTTTCCTTGCTTTTGCCTGCTAGCCTTATAGAAGCGCCTCCTTTGCTAAGTGTGCCCTTCCTTGCATGAAGATCCCTCTTCAATGGAGTGCCTCCCCACCTTGGCTCGATGCACCCTCTACACAAGTGCACCCCTCCACAAGCATGTGCACCCTCCTCTCAAAGTGTGCCCAACCTCAAGCTCATGTGCGCCCTTCTCCATGAATGCGCCTCTCCCAAGCTTGTACGCCCTCTTCTCAAGGTGCGCCCTTCTCCATGAATGCGCCTCTCCCAAGCTTGTACGCCCTCTTCTCAAGGTGCACCCTTCTTGCCCTAGCCTCTTCTCCAAAATTCTTCTCCTCTCCTCTCTTCTCTTCACTCAAATCTCTCAAGTGAACAATGAATGCCCTTTTCCCCTCATCCTTAGGCTAACCTAGGAAACCAATGGCCAAGATTAGATCTAGGCCAACCAAGATCAAGGGTTGAGATTAAATCTCCCCTTTATCTTAAGTTCCTAAGTTACTTTATGTTAATAAAGTCACTTTGTGACTTAAGTGCTAATAAATGTTAGATTTTGGTAGCTAGGAGGTACTTCTACATTGGAGGCGCCCAGCATGTAGAAGTGATCGAACATATTTCTCTCTAGTGACTTTATGAAGTGTTTTCATAAAGTGACTTTATAAAGTGATTTTATAAAGTCAAGTTGAGCCTTTTAATATCTAATGGGCAAAAGTGACTATGAAAAGTGGGTCACTTAAGTGATTTAAGTGAACTCAACGAAAGATTAAGTCGTGACCGTTGATCTCAAGGGAAGATGAAGAGTCACCCAAGGGAGACCAAGGGTTAGAGGAGTTACTCATTAATGAGTAATAAAAGGAACACTAGAGGAGAGATGGGGCACACCTTGTGAGGAGAGTGAGAGAGGAAGTTGAAGAGACACAATTTCGTAGAGAGTCAACCTAGAGGAAAGAGTAGCAGCAAAAGGGAGAGGCACGAATCCCAAGAAGGGGAGATCTCGAGGAGGAAAAGAGGCATGCATCCCAATAAATATCAGCATTAAAAGAAGGTTGTACAGGTAGTGTATGGCATTGAAATCGAGGCATCCTTTCTGTTGAAGATAGACATGATTTCCAAGGCACTAGGAGACAAAAATTCGTACAGCTAAGTGCAGTTGTTAAGCACAAAAATCGAGGACATATTTGTTGCCAGAAGAAGGTCGTACAGCACAATCGTACAGCAGAAATAGTGGCACAGATTTTGAGGCAGAAATCAGGTGCATTTTACTGAGGAGCTTTGGCATAGATTTCGAGGAGGTATGATGGTTCTATTTATTAGTTATTGTTATACATTTTATGCTATTAATGTTGTTGTAAAACTCAGAATTTTCCTAAGAGCTGAATAAGAAAAATCTCTCCTAGATTGGTTTTCCCCTCGTGGGTTTTTCCAGTGGCATTGCCCAGAAATTCAATGTGTCAAATGTGATGAATGTGTTGTTGTTCATTTATATTCCACTGCTATATTTTCAGATTGCTTAGTCTCTTGTATTTCTGCTCATAGTTACAGTAAATGCATGTGGTTTCTTTGCTTTATTGGTGAATAACTATAGGAGGTTGAAATCTTGTGTTGGCTAAGTGTTTGAGATCAGTATTTAACATGGTATCAGAGCAGGAGCTCTGAGGTTCAGCAGACAAGAGATTTGGCCCTTGATTTGCAGTGAGTGCAGAGGGATTTTGCCTGGAAGAAGGAAGGGAAAGTGGAAGTCACTTGATGAGAAACCAAGACGAGGATTTTTGGTGAGATGCCAAGAGCAAGGGACTTTTGGTGAGAAGCCAAGGTTGAGATCTTTTAAGAGATGACAAGATTAGGATCTTTGGTGAGATGCCATGATCAAGGCTTGGATCAAGAAGAACTTTGATTCAAAGAGGTCTCAGATAGGTGGAGAAGGACTTCCATCTAGAGATCATGCAGGTCAAGCAGGAGAGAGAGCAGAGGCAGCCTCAGGTTGGCTTCTGAAGGAGTTTGGAGCTAAGTTCCAGAGGGAGTCTGGAGTTTGGATCCAGTGAGTGGTTGGAGCCTGAGTCAGACAATAGTGAGGCTTCAGAGAAAGGACACTGGATGGATAGGTCTTCACATCAGAGATGAGCAGAGGTAGTTGGAGATGCTTCGAGTTTAGAGGGAGCAGAGGCTTCCAGTGCAATGGGAGCGGCTACAGCAGCAAAGGACATGATGAGATTGGAGACAGATTTTGGTGGAGGCACCAAAAGTACCTCCCTCGCTAAGAGGGAGTGTTAGATTTTGGTAGCTCATAGGTACTTCTACATTGCAGGCCAAGCATGGAGAAGTGACCGAGCATATTTCTCTCTAGTGACTTTATGGAGTGTTTTCATAAAGTGACTTTATAAAGTGATTTTATAAAGTCAAATTGAGCCTTTTAATATTTAATGGGTAAAAGTGACTTTATGAAAAGTGGGTCACTTAAGTGATTTAAGTGAACTCGATGAAAGATTAAGTCGTGACCGTTGATCTCAAGGGAAGGTGAATTGTCACTCAAGGGAGACCAAGGGTTAGAGAAGTTACTCATTAATGAGTAATAAAAGAAACACTAGAGGAGAGATGGGGTACACCTTGTGAGAAAAGTGAGAGAGGAAGTTAAAGAGACACAATTTCCTAGAGAGTCGAGCTAGAGGAAAGAGTGGCAGCAAAAGGGAGAGGCATGAATCCCAAGGAGGGAAAGAGGCATGCATCCCAAGAAATATCAGCATTAAAAGAGGGTCGTACAGGTAGTGTTTGGCACTGAAATCGAGGCATCCTTTTTGTTGAAGATAGGCACGATTTCCAAGGAGCTAGGAAATAGAAATTTGTACATCTAAGTGCAGTTGTTAAGCACAAAAATCGAGGACATATTTGCTGCCAGAAGAAGGTTGTACAGTACAGTCGTACAGCAGAAATAGTGGCATGGATTTCGAGGCAAAAATCAGGTGCATTTTTCTAAGGGTCTTTGGCATAGATTTCGAGGAGGTTTGTTAGTTCTGTTTACTAGTTATTGATGTACATTTTATGTTGATAATGGTGTTACTGTAAAACTCAAAATTTTCCTAAGAGCTCAATAAGAAAAAATTTCCTTGTGTTGCTCACCTCCTCTCTCCTGTTGCTTGGCCCCACCCTTGGGAGCCTTCTTGGTCTTCTTCTTTCCCTTTGCCAAAAGAGCAAGATCACCCTCATCATCCCCACCACGTTGTTGGCTAGTAGATCATGAGCCAACTTTAAGCTCTTCCTGTACAAAGTCATCCCAAAGCCTCTCCCAATTGGGCATATGCTCTCTGGCCAAGATGGATCCACTATCTCGCCCATAGCTTCCAATTCATCACGAATCTGAGAAAATATCGTGAGGAATGAGGTAATCAAATCAGTCTTCATCATCTTGGTGCCCCTCAACTTCTCCTGGAGCACCATCTTCCAGTTTTGGTTATCGCTCAAGTAAAGACCACACAAGGACTGCCACATCTAAAATGCAAAGTCGTTACCAGAAACATGAGGAATAATATGGTATTTCACTGCATCTAGGATATTCCTCTTGGCCTTGATGTTCCTCTTCCTAAACTCATCCAAGAGAACTGCATCTGTAGGAGGAACCACATGATTTTCCACAATATCTCATATCTCAAGTTCCTCCAAGATCAAGACTATCCTAGCCTTCCATGGAGACCAATTTCCAACCCACGTTAGCCTATCCTCCACCCTCAACCCAACAACCAACATGGTTGCCATTTGGTGCTAAAATTGATGCTAAACTGACCAATATATATGTTTGGCAAGACATGTTTTATTGTGCAAATCACAGATTCTAGATTCTTGCATGCTTTCCAAAGATCAAGCGCACGTCCCCATATGGAGCCAATTGTTACCTCCCTAGTTGCACCAGGCAGGACTAACGATGATCCGAAAAGATTGAACAAGTCATTTGTTCAAAATCAAGGTTCAAAAGTCCAGTCGGGCCTTATGGCCCCTTCAAATTCTTTCTTCTTCTTCTTCTTTAATGCATGATCCATACCCCCATGGGGGTTGTTGCCGTCCTAATACACACCTGGGTTATCGTGGAAGAAACCTTCAATCCACTTGGTGTGTCCTTGGGGGCAAATCTTGAGTCAAGGTGTTGTCACCTGATCCTCAACTCCTCCGTCTAGGCCAACTCCTAGCGAAGCCAAGGGGAGTGGTCCCTATAAAATAAATCTAAGGCTTTTCTAAACTAAGAAAGAAAAACACTTTAATCTAGGAGTTTATTGCTGAAAATAAAATTAGATCATTCACCATTTAGCATTTATCATCATAAATAACACTTTGCTCATGAAACATTCATACATCAAAAGGATAAAACATCTGCAATATTCAAGAGCATAAAAGAAGATTAAATAACATGCATAAATGTAACTGCCCACATAAGGTAAATCGAGTGTACTTTTTAACCAGTGCCTTAAAGGGAGTTGTGGGCAGTGTAGATCGAAGATTTCATTAAGGTGAATTTTGTAATTAGTTAAATGAAAAGTGTTTGGCCCCTTAGGAAGCTTGTTCTCTGCTTGGACTTGCTCAGAATTTACTCAAACCCAATGTTCTCACCAGTAAACTCACGAAAAGTGTTGGATGTACAACAGGGCGAACCGTCTTACTTCGCAGGTCACTTTCAGGCCTTTTCCTCCCAATGAACTCACAATCTTAAGGGATTTCCCTATTAAACTAGCAAGGTTCAATTACTTGATAAAACTTGAAAAAGATAGATCACACACCCTGCTTTGTAATGGAGGCACTTGCACAAACACTTGAAAGTGAAAGAAACGAATTGCAACACTTAAGTTTATGTACCCTGCTTTGTAGTTGAGAGAAATTAACAAGACACTGCTTGAAAATTAAATATTGTTGCAAAACTGATTGAAGAAAGAAAATACTTGAAAACCAGCTAACTAAGTATGCATGAAAATTTGAGAATTAGTTAACATGCATAAAAATTAGAGTGTTGTAGTGTATTTGATATGTTTGATTTGTGTATTTGATTGTTAGATTTTAAGCATGCACAATTCAAAAAAAGACAAATCAAACCCACAACACAAATCCCCCTAAGGGGATGAAGAACTGGGCACAAAGGGCACACTTTTATTTGCACTATTACAATAGAGAACCAGAGTTCTCTTTGAGCTTTTAGCTCTCTTAGAATAAGAGGGATCCTTATTATTGGATTGTTTAAGAAGAATACAAGAAGGAAACTTCGTTTTGACGAAGTCACAACCCCCCAGGGTCCCCGGGAGCCTTGATTTTGCCTGAAACTGGCAAAATCTCCTCTTGAACCTGTTGTTGTTGCAACAAAACAGCAAACAAATGAAGTTAGAAATGATGGAAAGAAGTTTTAAACAAATAAAAAAATTTACCAAATTTTCTGAAAAAAAAAAAATCTAAGGTAAAAAAAGTAAATTTTAGGGCTTTTTGAAGCTTTAAACAAACCTAACTTAGGCTCTTTTTAGTGACTTGTGTTTGCTTTTTTAGGACAGCAAACAGTAAACCTCTAAACAGCTAGATAAAGAAGTTAAAACTAAGCACAAACTTCGGTCTAAACTATAGATGAAAAGACCAAGAAAATGCCCAAATTTGTCAAGATCTATCCTTTAAAAAACTACAAATTTCAGCCTAGATCTAGCAAAACATGCATGCCAACTTTAGATGTTTAAAAATGAAATATAGACTTGCTCTAACTTGCATGCAATCAAAAAAAGAAAGAGGAAAAGAGATTTTTATCAGTTTTTGGAGCTTTCGTTTCAGCCTGGAACTTTGGGCTATGGGGTTCTCTTGGTGTGAAAAAGAGGGAGCTTGATCTCAGAGTCTTTTGGACGATGACAATGGAAACCACCACCTGCCAATCCTCCGCCTTGAGGAACCTGTAACTACACACTTCAATCCTGCACAAAACTGTTAAAGGCCTTCCCTACACACATAGCTCATAAACGCATGTTAGATTTAACCGAAATAAAGCATGCATTGAAGAATCTATGAAGTAAAAAAGGCAGTAAGATAAATCAAGCTAGATTACTCTTACCCTATTATATGATAGCATACCTACAAGGCTTTAACAATTAAGCATAAAATTAAAATGTAAATCAATACATGTTACCTCATAAAAATATTTGCATTTAGGTCAAGACAACCACACATTTGGGTCTGCACCAAGATAGCTCCAAAGACTTTTTATTCCAAATGCTTACAACAATGTTACAATAGCTTCTTTGCCCAAGACTGAACTAACTAATGGAGAGGTTGACCCTTTCTTAAATAGATAGTGGGGTGACAATTCCTAAGTGATGCATGCGCTAGGGTTAGGTTTAGGGTTTAGGGAATGCATGGGGATGAAGGAGTTACGTGTGAGTGGAAGAGTAGATGTGTGGGAGATGAGTGGAGAGGTGTGGAGTGGAAGGGGAGTGGAGGAAGGTGAAGGGGAGTGGGAGTGAAGGTAAGAGGAGATGAGTGGGAGTGAATGCGAGTGAGAGGGGTAGTTAGGGATGCATGGGCCCTTTGGGAGATGCGTTATGGTTTGGGAATGCGCCACCTAGGAGACGGAGTCGAGTTCCCACATTGGGATCTCCTCCTAGTCCACCTCATCTTAGTTAAGTTGACCTCACCTTAGCTAACTCACCTTAGGCCTTTAGTCAACTAGGGACATAAAAAAAAACATCTAAAACATGTTCCCCAGTTCTCCTTAATTTTAGGAGATTAATTAAATTACCCCTTTCCATAAATTTAAAGTAAAATTGATTTTTTAGTGATAATAATCACTTTTTAGTCTCGAAAGATGGGAAATAGGGGTTTACATGATACTCTGGACTGGAAAATGACTGTAAATATGGCATCTGACAACATTTGATGCCATATTTTTTACATTTATTGACTTAGAATTAATAAATTCCATTTTTGCGGGAATTTAATTAATTCACTAAAAACTTAAAAAAAAAACTATCAAACCTAGCGGCAATTTCCAAATGACTCAGACACTATGTCCTAGTATGAGCTTATATACATTCAGACACTAGACATGCCAAAACCTGCTTGCCAGCACATACTCTGGCTTTGGAGCTAAGTCTTCTAAGTGAAAAAACTTGGTCTTTATTTTTTCTTCTCACTAAGGCAAGCAGAAAAAATAATTAACAAGTAGAAAAAAACACTCCAAAGTATGTGCTCACTCCTGGTCTTGGGTGGCCAATAGCCTTTTACAATCTCTCATACTTAGGACATTTATTACAATGATGGAAATGTGGAAAAAATGGGTCTTTCACAAGACCTGTTGAACTCTTAAATCTGCAAATATGAGCACTGATTGCTCATTCTCTGGCGGCTCTTCAGAAAATCCAGCTTGTGCAAACTGGTGGATAACAAGGGGAATTGTAATAAAATGAGGTAGCATGAGGTCTCCGCTATGTAAAAGGCTCAGCTCCCTAAGACTTGATCATCAGTGCATACTCTAGAGTGTTTTTTTTACTTGTTAATTATATCATTCTCTTTAGCGAGTTATAATTTCGAAGTTTTTTCACTCACAACCTCCAAAGCTGGAGTGTGTACTAATGATCAGGCCTTGGTGTGTGTTGTCTGAGTCTAGTGTCTATTGTATATTACCATGCTGATCATTTGTATAGTGTCTTATGGACATGCACTAGGTCCCTCTAGGATTTTCTAATTATTTTATTAAGTCATAAAATTTCCCGCAAAACAGAAGTTTTACCTTGTAATTTGATGTAATAATAAAAAGTGGTACTAGGAGGCATTATATGCCTTGGGAGGTGTCGTTTTCTAAGCCAAAATACCCCTTTTACCCTTGTCCCCCTTTTTTGAGAGAAAAAATTGACTTTTGCTCATCAAAAATCAATTTTACTCAAAAAAGGTGAATAAAAGACAAATAAATGAGCATCCCTATTATCAAGGAGACATGTCGGAAACATGTTTTGGCTTGTCTCTAGTTCACTACTCTTCACTATTGAGTTTTGGGTACCTTGGAAAGTGGTCCCCTTGTGTTATTGTGTGTCTAACACAAAGGGGTAAAAAGTGACCCTCAACCCACTTTACTTTATGTTATAAAGTCAAAGTGACTGAAAGTGATCCTCAACCCACTTTACCTTATGTTATAAAGTCAAAGTGACTTTATTAGCACTTAAGTCACGAAGTGACTTTATTAACATAAAGTAACTTAGGAACTTAAGATAAAGGGGAGATTTAATCTCAACCCTTGATCTTGGTTGGCCTAGATCTAATCTTGGCCATTGGTTTCCTAGGTTAGCTTAAGGATGAGGCTAAAACTAAGGATGAGGGAAAAAGGGCATTCATTGTTCACTTGAGAGATTTGAGTGGAGAGAAGAGAGGAGAGGAGAAGAGCCTAAGGCAAGAGGGGTGCACCTTGAGAAGAGGGCGCACAAGCTTGGAAGAGGTGCATTCATGGAGAAGGGTACACATGAATTTGAGGTTGGGCGCACCTTGAGAGGAAGACCACATGCTTGTGGAGGGGCACACTTGTGTAGAGGGTGCACCAAGCCAAGGTGGGGAGGCGCTCCATTGAAGAGGGCTCTTCATGCAAGGAAGGGTGCACTTATCAAAGGAGGCGCTTCTACAAGGCTAGAAGGCAAAAGCAAGGAAAGGGGTGCACTTATCCAAGAGGGGCGCAAATCCCAAGGAGAACTCCAAAGCCAAACTCAAGTGGAGTTGGCTATTTTATCAAGTTCTTCTTGTGTATTTCCTTGTTGCTATATTTGCTTGAGATCTCCATAATAAAATTTCTCTTCTGCTGGTTTTCCCCGTGGGGTTTTTTCCAGGGTCATGTTGACCAAAAATACATGTGTATAAATCTTGTAGTTTGCATATTTCCTTATCAGCATTGAAGTGTAAAAGATCTAGAGGGTATTTTCTGTTTTGTAGTGTTTTGTATCTGCTAATCTTGGACAGCAAACACTCCTAATTAAACCCATCTAAACAACAGCTACAAAAGAGCAAAAAATCACATCCTAGAGGCAGACTTAGTGGGCAGCAAGTTCAGATCTGTTAGCTGTCCTAAAACAACAAGAAAACGGTCCTGAAATTACCTTGAAAACTGTGCCCAGTAAGGTCAAGGACAGACCTGTTGGGTAGTCTGTTAGGATCCTCAAAATTCTTCATGGTATCAGAGCCAAAGGCCACAAGAGTTGGCTGATATAGTTTGCAAACAGTTGGCAGATTTTGGTCTCACCTAGACAGTAGTTAGCATCAGTTTTACTTGGTCAGTTTAGCATCACCCGATGCAATGAGTGCTAAGTGGACTATTCTAATCATGAGAATTATTGGTCAGTTGCGACTAATACTCATGGATATGGGTCATATATTAGTGACTTACTCTATGCAGTTAATCCCAAAAATGATATCTAATATGTTGCACTGCAGAAGCCCCTCTATGCTTAAATAATAAGAGTAAAGGGAGCTCTAACTGGATAGTTCATAAGGCACAATACTTGCTAAGGTTTTGCAAATGGAGCAGCAAGCTAAGTGGGCTTGATTGTGGAGAAAACTCCATAGTTAAGTGTGCTTGATCCAGAGGCGTCTTGGGATGGGTGACCACCCGGGAAGTCCTGGTTACCGGGTGCAAGCCCCGGAAGTGATGATTGATGCTATGTGATTCATTTCATTGGTTTCAATCCCACTTCTTCACCCCTGTGAGCATCACCCGATGCAATGAGTGCTAAGTGGACTATTGAAATCATGTGAATTATTGGTCAATTGCGACTAATACTCATGGATATGGGTCATATATTAGTGACTTACTCTACGCAGTTAATCCCAAAAATGATATCTAAAACATGAGCTGCATAAATATATATACAAAAATGAAATGTTAGTTGAACATATATGTACAAAAAGTAAAAGATGAAATGTTGAAATGAAGAAAATGAAATGCAGTAAAGTACAAGGAATACGTAAAATACAAAGGAGAAGGGTTAGAGTCAAACTATATTACAAAGGATGCAACCTTGGGCATCATATGTTACCATTGAAGAACAACTTGAGGAGTTGCCAATTCACTGGCAGATTCAACCTTTCACCATCCAACTAGATGAGGTAGAAAGAATTTGGACCAGCAATGTCATGAACGATGTAGGGCCCCAACCACAAACTATCAAACTTCCCATGCTTGCCTAGCTTCTCTTTTCTTTTATCCCATAAAAGCACTGTGTCACCTTTCTGAAAGGTCCTTGGCTAAGATGACTTGTTGAAAGCCCTCTTGACTTTACCCTAATTTATGACACTCTGATCAAAGGCCTTTCTTCTGGCTTTATCTGATCAATCTTGTTCTAAACTCAATTATCTAATCAATCTTGTTCTAAACTATGTCTTTTTCTAAACTGAAACCATGAAGAAGCTAATACACTAGAAGCTCAAGGTGATCTGGCAAGGTGACATCCAATCCATATATTAGGTCAAAGGGACTTTTCCCAGTAGCGCTTTTCTTTGTGAACCTATCAACCCAAAGCACATACTTAATTTTACTGTCCCATGCTTTCATATTATCCCCTATTGTCTTCTTGATGATGGCCATCAAATTCTTGTTGTTGGACTCTGCTAGTCCATTTCCTTGGAAATAGTAGTTGGATGAATGAGATAAGACAATACCATACTTCAAACATGAGGAAAGTTTTGTTGAAAGGCTTTGGCATTGTCTGTTGTTATCTTTGCAAGCACACTGAATCTAGTGATTATCTTATCTTCTAAGAAATCCATGACTACCTTATCGGTGGCCCACTTGGTGGGTATAGCCTCTAACCACTTAGTGAAATAAATGGTTGTGGTCAAAATCCAAGTATATCCATTACTTGAATTTTCTTTGAATTGACCGATGAAATCGAGGCCCCATTGTTGTAAGGGCGCCTCAACTACTACTGGTTGTAAAGGCAAGGCTACTAATTTATGTTTTCCAATGAACAACTAACATGGCTGACAACCCCTGACAAATTTGTGCACATCCAAAAATATGGTTGGCCAATAATACCCTGCTCTGAGAAATTTGTGGGTTGTTGTTTTAGCTGCATAATGTCCCCCACAAAACCCAAAACGAAACTCAGTTATAAGTCTTTTAGACTCTAGCTCATCAACACATCTAAGTATTAAACCTTTGGGGTTCCTCCATCCCAATCCATCTTGAATTATACAATACTTGGATGCTTTTAATCTTAGTGCCCTTCTCTTGTAATTCACTAAGTGGCTTGGGCAAGTAAGGTTTTTAAGGAAATAAACAATGTCTAAATACCAATCATGCTGCTCTAACCTGTGAAGTACTGTAGACACTATTGCAGAACTGCTCTGACATACAATATCCAATGCTTGTTCAATACCCTTTGTTAACATCTGAGCTAGACCCTAACCTTTGACTAACTTAGTGCGTTTTACTTCTAAATCATACTCTTGACTCTTCAAAACCCACTTTCCTCTAACTCCTAAGCAGTCTTGTTGAGTGAGTATATCCTTAACAGTTGAATGAGGTACATAACCCACTATTTTAGAATATCCAACATATATTCTGAAATGCTTAAGAGATTTGACTAAGGCATAGGCTTGCTTCTTCATGATAATGGAATTCAATTCTGTATTATGCAACACCTTGCTCATGAATGCAATGGGTTTCTCTTATCCTTCATCGTTTTTTTGTAGTAGAACCCCTGCAATAGTATCTTCTGAAGCGAAGGAGAAAATCTAAAAATCCTTAGAGTAATCAAGACTAATCAACACAAGAGATCTTTCAATTGAATCCTTGATTGTGTTAAAAGATTTCCTTCCTTCATCACACCATTCAAACTTAGCATCTTTCTTTAGCAATTTACGAATGGGCTTTATTATTTCGGCCAAGTTTGGAATGAATCTTCAAACAAAGTTTATTTGACCAAGGAATGATTGAATGGCCTTTTTACTTTGAGGTAAAGGTACGTTCTTGATTGCTTCTACTCTTCCAGGATCAATATTTACCCCATCCTTTGAGATGATATGTCCTAACAACTTTCCCTCATCAACTCCAAACATTGACTTAGCCAAATTTAAGGAGATACCATATTTACAACATCTTTCAAATATTTTCCTTAGATGACTAACATGACTTGATCTATCTTTAGAAAACAATGTCAAATCATCCTGATAAATTTCTATGATTTTCCGAATTAAATCTTTAAAGGCAAAGTCCATTGTTCTCTAAAAAGTGGCGCCTGCATTTAAAAAGCCAAAAGGCATCCTTATGTATTCAAAGGTGCCCCAAGGTGTTGTAAAGGTGGTCTTATTCCGATATTTTTTCTTTACTAACACTTGGTTATATCTGAAAAACCTATCTAACATTGACGTAATGTCGGATCCAGTAACTTTGGAGCAATGTCTCCATATTAGGAAGAGCATAGTTATCCTTTTCACATGCAATATTCAAATTCTTGAAATCAACACATAACCTTATCCCTCCATTTTTCTTTATGACCACCACTAAGTTAGAACACCATGAAGAATGTCTAGTTGGAGCAATAATCCTTGCAGCTAACATTTTCTTAAGCTCCCTTTGCACCATGGGGGCTAACTTAGGATTTATTTGCCTTAATTTTTGTCTAAAAGGCTTTACATCTTGCTTGAGAGGGATGGTATATTGAATAACATCTTCTCTATACACCTTAAGCTCATTATAAGTAAAGGGAAACACATCCCTATATTCTTTCACAAGGTTTATTAAATCTTTTCTTTCTTTTTCAGAGGTACCTTTTCTAACTTTTATCATCCTGGGGTCTTGAAACCTGAAAACTCTTGCAAGTTGTTCATAAATCTTAAGATTTGTTTATCATCACTAAAGACTTGCCAATGATCTAAGTTGTTTGGTCTGGAGGGCCTAAAAATTACTTCCATTTTACCCTAACCGTTTATTAACTCATGTGTAGGCTGAAATGTTGAAGCTACAACTGCCAACTTATCTTCTCCGTTGTTCATTTCTCTTCGGATTTTTATAAGGTCTAAGGCATCAAAGAATTCCATAGTATCCCAATAAGAGTGCTTCATACTCTGCTACATTATTGGTTGCTTCAAATTCTAATATGTAGGCAAAGTTGAAGGATTGCTTGGTTGGAGAAGTAATCACTACTCTTGCCCCTTTTCCTAATCTTGAATGTGCACCATCAAATTTCGTTTTCAAAACTTCATCAACTTTTTCTTCCATAATTTTTCTTTGATGGGTGCTAAAAAGTTGGACAATATGGCATAGTTCCCAAGACCCTCTGTTTCATAAACAAGTTCATTCATAGGTTCTTTAGGACCTTCTACATGATACTTCTTCTCTTGTTCTCTGTTAAGTCTAACAAATGTGTTGTCACGTGTTGGGATGGTAGTATAAGACAAATTCATTTGAAGGCTACCACTGAAACTAGCATCCCACTTCCAAGATAAAAGCATACCCCATGCATCTGGAACATCTATCACATCAACATCCATTAACACCGATATATCTGGGAAGACGGCCAAATGCACTTGAAGGTCTTTGATTAGTCCATGAACTTCAATCTCTCTTGAATCCATGCGGAAACATTATGATAAGGCCTTGAGATCCTTAAGTTTAATCTCTGCATGAGGCTCCTGAATCTAACATGCAGTTGTGAAGAAGCAAATCATTAACCAATAAAGAAATGAAGAAGGGTCGATGGCTTCCATTCCCCCTCTTATAATCCATGCCTTGCAATATCACAGGTGCATCTTCATTTACTTCTTTATATTTTTCAATAACCTTTTCTTTGGGACCCTCTATGGCTTTTAACAACCTTTCTTTCTAAGAAGGAATCTTGATGAGTTATGTTACTGGAACTAAGACCTTTGCACTTGATACCCAGCCACCCAAGTCAAAATTCATTTCTGATGTTGGAGGGGTTATTGCTATAGGAATATTTTGATGAGGCATACTTTGATTTTTATTCTCTTTCCTTTGATAAGTTAATCCCTTATTACGTGCCATCTCAAGGATCTACTCAGGTGTGGGATTTTGACCATATAACTTAGTTACATTGTCATATTCCTTAACTACATTGTTTGCATCTTCACTTCTTTCTTTCATTTGCATCCAATGGTCCATAGAAACAGGATGAGTCCTGCCCACACAATTTATACTATCAAAGAAACCAGAATAGTTATTTGCTTTTGCCACCCTAGCTTCATTTATCTGGAGGAACCTAGGACAAGTGGACTCTTCATGGAAGTCCTTGAAAGCTCTACAAAATGGGGGAACCTCTTGCTCCACCAAATTTGTGGCTTCAAGATGATTTGGGGGCCTTTGATCTTGTGGAGGCCCCTTTCTTTTCCACCTCTCATTATTTGGCCTAGGCTGAAATTTGTTGGCTTGTGATCTTTCCATGGCAATCAAACGATTATGCATGGCATTAAGTTGACTTGCATGGTTAGCTTCCATGGCCTTGATTACTTCAATTGACTCTTTTAAGGGGTCGCTAGGAGACTCTTTACTATCTGTGCTAACTGCATTTCCCTTGGCCTTTGATTGCTTTGAAGAACTACTGCTGGTGAAACCTGGTAAATTAGACCTTCCTGAGGCTTGCATGTTCTTATCAATTTTAATAGTTGTTTCTTGGGAAATCTTAAGGTTTGTTGGCTCTTTATCTCTGAGTTGGTAGCACATTTCGCCACTGAAAGCCTCTATATAGTAGATGAGAACAGAAGTCTCTAGGGGTTCGATATCCTTGTGAAGGCTACTGATTAATTCATTAAACCTCTTATTGAATTCCTCCATAGTTTCATTCTCATTTTTCTTTATAGTATTCAAGGTAGCTAACAAATGACGGTGTTCTTTATTTTCCCCCAATCTCTCTGTGAAGGCATCTATCAAGTCATTTACGGTTTTAAACTTATCATCTACAAAATCTGAAAACCAATCAAGAGCATCTTCCTCTAATGACAAGACAAAAAGTTTCATTTTAACATCTTCATGTGTGACATTGCCACACCATTTATTGACACAATGCATAAAAGCTCTAATATGTGTTTTAGCACTTATAGCATTGATGCCTTGAAATGAAGGCAACTTATCTAAATCTTTTTTCGGAATTGCATGTGGATAACCATTTATTGCAGTAAAATCACATGGTTTATACAAATCATCCATTTCTAAACTAGATTTATTAAATAACAAATGTATATCAGAAATGGACTCAGATTCAAGATTGTCGGGGATCCTACCAGAAGGAAGTTTGTTTAACCTCCTCCTATAAACATTTTTAGGTTCAAGGATGAAGTTAAGTAAACCTTGTGAGTTCCTTCTTGTAGAATACTTTGTTAAATTATTTGAAAGTGGAGTCGCCAAATGATCGAGTCTATTTCCAATAAGCAAGAAGCATCAAACAAAGCAAAAACAAGAAAAGAAAACCAAAAGTCGTATTCCGGCAATAGAAAGATGTATCACTGACAACGATGCCAAAGAATGTTTCTGCTTAATCCACACCTCGGGACACGTGGAAGAAATCTTCAATCCATTGGATGTGGCCTTGGGGGCAAGTCTCGACTCGATTAGTTGTCACCTGACACTCGACCCCTCCATCTAGGCTATAACTCCTAGCAAAGCCAAGGGGGGTAGTCCCTAATAAAAGAATCTAAGGCTAATTAGATCTAAGTACAAAAATAAGACAATTGCTTATGAAACAAAAGTAAATACAACTAATCTAGCAGCATATGACAATAAGACAATTGCTTATACCAATGATATCAAGTAACTGAAATACTTCAAGGGAAAAGATAGTAACCAATTGATAACCCTTGAAAGTAGATGTGAATGCTTGAAAGGAAATGACAGCACTTGTTAATAAGCAAATAAAATAAGTAGACCAGTGCCAATAATGTAAACTGCTGATGCGCCCGCAGGGGTGTAGACCGACTGGCAAGTGTCGTGTAAATGGAAGGAAATATGTAAAGGAGCTCTCAAGTTCGATTCTCACCCCAATTTACCCATGCCTCATGCTTGCGAGCTGTGTGGACGCACCTAGAGGTTATAGTGGTAGCAGATGGGAATCGACCCCGTGTCACGCGAGTACGAGAACCGCCCAAGTTGTCGATTCCGCTAGTACAACAAATATAAAAAGAAAATGTAAAGTGTTGCTGCAAGAAAGTGTTGCAAATGCTCTTAGTAAATTTTATTATTAAAGGATGATTGGTTGAATTATTGGTTTACTTTAGTGAAGTGGATTGATGTTGCAAGTCCACTTTGTGCATGAAAACTTGTAAGTGTGAAAAAAAAAAAGTATATATATATAAATATATATATATATATATGTGTGTGTGTGTGTGTGTGTATGTATGTATGTATGTATGTATGTATAATCTAATGTGTGGCCCTTTGACAATTATCCCTCAAATGGGTACCCACAAAACTACAAGACTTCCAACGAGGAGACTAGGTCTCAAAGTTTCCCCCTGAAGTCGCATGCAATCCCACGAGTATTGGTCCCTTTGAGCAATAACAGAAAAATGATTGTCCTAGTTAAAATACTCCACACTACTCAGGTCCTTTTCTAATTGCACCACAAATCAAGCAAAGCTTGCAATGGTCAAGAGCATACTAAGGCCTTGAGGGGAAAGGTTCTTTTATTTTGCAAAAAGGAAATAACTGAAATAAATTACAAAATTGAAATCTAAACTAACTAATCTAGAAATTGAAACTAAGCTAATGTTTTGTCGTGCATGGGTTTATTTTAAATTTATTTTAGCTTGCAAAATGAGAATAAGCAAAAGAGAGAGAGACAAAACGCAAAAAGAGACAGTTTTCCCCAGGGGTTGGGGGGATGGCAAGGCTAGTGGGTTATCCCACTCTTTCCTTTTAGTTACAAAACTTTGGAAGAGTGTTTGTGGTCCTTTTATAACTCAAGGCCAACAAACGTACAAATTTATTGTGGAAAAAAAAAGATTGGAAGAAAGATAGACGCCTTGGGTGGTCCCGGATGCTCTGGATCCTCGAAATTCGAGCAGAATTTCCCCCTAGATGTTCACTAAACCTGCAAAAAAAACAAGCAAAAGTGGAAGAAAGTTGCCCAAAATGCTTTGGGACAGCCTGCAAAAATATGTTAGATGTTGTGCCAAACTATCCAAGTGAAAAGCTATGAACTGAGTTAGCAAAAGACCAAGAAAGCAAGATTTCTTAGTGAATTTTATTTGCTGTCCTAAAACAGCAAACAAAATGGCACTAAGATTTTCAAATATTTACTTGAAAGCTCTTATAATCTATCTACCTTTTAGCTTTAGATTTAACTATGAAAATTGCTTAAAAGATAAACTTTTTAAATGATAGATCTAGCTTTAGATAATGAAGTGAAATGGAAATCTAGATCTAACTTGCATGCAGGCAAAAGTGAAATCAAATTTAACTTTACAATTAAATCAAGATCTACTTATTGCATGCAAGGAAAGTAACCAAAGAATTTTTAGATTTTGTGAAAGAGGGAGAGGTAACTTTAATAGCTTGGAACCCTTGTGCAATGGGGTGTCCCGATGGAATGATGAGGAACTCTGTTTTTAGAATCTTGAAGTTGTGGAAGATGCAATCTAGCTCAGCCAACTCTCCAAGCAATTAGATCATGTATGCTTCAAATACTTGTAAAAAATTGTTAACTTCTTGGTGTCACCTACAAGAGAAACTCGAAGAGCATGTTAATTAACCGAAACCTGCATGCACATCAAAACTTCTCAAATAGACAAACAATGGGAATGAAAAAAGCAAACAAGCTTGATTATCCTATCCTACTCGGTGACAACACCCCTTCAAAGGCCAATGCTAGCAATTAAAATAGAAAGAAATTAAAACAACATCACCTCATAAGATTGAAGCACATGACAATGATCATTCACACAATAGCACAAGCCACCTTTGACCTCCAAAGCTTTTTTATTCCAATGAAATAGTATTACAATGATATCACAACAGCGAGCTTTACCCAAATTTTCATTAGCTTGAGATAGGAGAGCATGGACTCAAGTGAAATGCCACATGACAAGTGAGAAAGGATGGGAAGTCGCCACCTCTCAAGAGGTAGGCGCCTCTCTCCATGAGTGCGCCACCTCTTGAGAGGGAGGGTGCACTTCACCTTTGGAAACTCCATCAACTTGAAGTGGGCTGCCACATAACGCATCTCTAACTCTAGACAAGTCGTCCTCAAGTGCCACACACACCTAGTGAAGAGTAGTGAACTAGAGACAAGCCAAACATGTTTCCGGCATGTCTCCTTGATAATAGGGATGCTGATTTATTTATCTTTTATTCAACCTTTTTTGAGTTAAATTGATTTTTGATGAGCAAAAGTCAATTTTTTCTCTCAAAAAAGGGGGAGAAGGGTAAAAGGGTTATTCTGGCTTAGAAAACGACACACCCCAAGGCATATAATGCCTCCTAGTACCACTTTTTATTATTAAATCAAATTACAAGGTAAAAATCTCGTTCTACGAGAAATTTTATGACTTATTAAAATAATTGAAAAATCTTAGAGGGACCTAGTGCGTGTCCATAAGACTGTATACAAATGATTGGCATGGTAATATACATTAGACACTAAACTCAAACAAGACACACTAAGGCTTACTACACACTCCAGCTTTGGAAGTTGTGAGTGAAAAAACTTATAAATTATAACTCGTTGAAGAGCAAGATATAATTAACAAGTTAAAAAAACACTCTAGAGTATGCATTAATGATCAAGTCTTAGGGAGTTGAGCCTTTTACATAGCAGAGACCTCATGCTAGCTCATTTTATTACAATTCCCCCCATGGGGGTATGGATCATGCACAAAAGAAGAAGAAAAAAGAATTTGAAGGGGCCATAAGGCCCAGCTAGACTTTTGAACTCTGATTTTGAACAAATGACTTGTTCAATCTTTCTGAATCATCGTCGGTCTTGCCTGGTGCAACTAGAGAGGTAACAAAGTGTATTCATCTATTTGGTATAACTTTGGAAGCAAAGACTCTATCGTAGGCTATAGAAAAAAATGGTTTATGGAAGACAATTATAGAGCAAAAGTATGTTAATCCTACTTCATTTACTAATTGGCTTAGATCTCCCATGAAGATTATAAAGAATGTTTCAAACCAATGGAAACCTTTTTGTTTTGGCTTTTCCGGTCATTGGCAATTACTTAGCATGGAAGGTAGGAGAGGGTACACTAGTTAGATTGGAAGTGGATGATATTCTGAGGGTTGAAAGGCAGAGCTGGCCAAAACAAATGATCGTAGATTCGAGGGACGGTGGGTTTTGTACTCTTCCTCAAGTAAAAGATCAGAACAATATTGATATTCGGTCTCAAGGGTGGTTGTAGGCACAATGGTCTAGAATGGCCTCAAGCAAAGGTATGGGAATCTTATATTGACAAATTAAAGACGACGCATATCAGAATAAGAGAAGAGTCAAACTCACTATCCCAAACTTATAATAAATCTAATGGTCGTTACACAGCTCAACTTGGCTATAAATTCTTGTTTATCCCGAATCCTCAACGTCTTGTTTGGCGATTGAAGTTTATTTGGAAGTTAAAGGCACCGAAAAAGACAAAAATTTCATGTGGTTATCCTTGAAAGATAAGGTTTCAACTTGGGCGAATATTCAAAAGAGGGGTGGACAAGGTCTTTGTATTTGTCTTTTACGCGAAATAGTCAAGGAAAACATTTCACATTTGTTAATTCATTGTGTTATCCCCAATTTCTAGGGATAACTAAGGAGATGATGTCTCAAGGCCCTTAGGCTGCAGAGATGGAGTAACGAGAGACAGATCACTGACAACGTCCACATGCACAGACAGAGAACCACTTCACCACCACGCATCCTCGGTTCATCACGATGGCATTCACCACATCAGCTTACTTCCAGAAGACAATGGGTCTTGCTCCATGAGGTACAAGTCAGGTATTGTGGTAAGTGTCACTATAATACTCGAAGCATTTGAGTATGTTGCATTTAAAGTTGTTTTTTATTATAGAACGTCTGCTTGGAAATTATGCTCTTTGCCATGTTTCACCTTGGTGGTTGACATTGTGCCCTAGTAAGTGGTCACCCTTAGGGATGGGTTTGCTACTGGGAAGTCCTCTTGACGAGTCATCGTGCCATTCCAGATCATGCTTGTCATTTTTCACACTTCATCCTTTTCATCTCCTTATCTTTTGGGATTTTCGAGTGTACTCACCCAAGAAGGGATTGTACCTCATTTCATGGGACAACATGGCTGAAAGCCTAGAGGGAATGTAGCTAGCAAAAGATAAAATCCAAATAAACCTTGCAGATGCTCGCCCAAAGAGGTCTTGAGAACGATGAAACGTTTCTCCTGAAAAATCAAAGACCTACAAGAAACAATTTCATATTATATAGACATCCCACTTGTTGAGGTATCTACACAAGTGCATTACAACCTTTGCTTTACCCCTATGGCACTTTGTGTACCTCTCACCTCAAGTGACACTGTGACACTGCCCCCCAAGCTTTATGTTACCCATTGGGAGTACCCAGTTGTTCTAGACTTTAATTAATTAATGGCAAATGCATGGGCTTGGAAAAAGGATGCATTGAAAACGAAGGTGCAACACACCCTCTACAAAGGCACCCATAAATGAGACACTACGAACCCTTGTATGTCATGAACCCATGCCCAAAGGTCTTACCCCCATCCACCTCATCTTCTTTACATGACTCAGAGAGGGGTCCACCTAGGAAACACTCCTTGACTTAAGGAATGACTCACCCAATAGGTTACCTCGTCAACACTCCCATGCCTAAACTTGGCAAATTGCATAGGGTTTTGAGCACTTGCTTAATTTGATGAGGTAGTTTTTTATGTGCATGCTTAGGTGGCTCTTGTATTAAATGTGATTTTACTTGCCATGATACATTTGACTTGAGATCCTTGGAGGGCACACTTGTATGTCTTTGTAGGACCTTGTTTGATAGACATTTTGGAGGAACAAGCCCAACTTGCGCCTTCTTTGGGGCAGGAAACCCATAGATGGATGTCGTAGCCCACACCTTGGGGCACACCGAATGACAACCGTTGCCTTTGGAGTCTTGAGAGAGTACCTTGGAGGACCTCACCTAGCCCCTACTAGCCCAACAACTTGCCTTTGGAGGCTAAAGCACTACACTTTTGTGCTTGACCTCCTGGTGGGGCTATGGTTTTGATGACAATGGTGAAGTTTGGAAGGTGACTTAACATGGAAAATGGATGGAGGATGCACAACATGATGACACGTGGCCTTTGGAGGCCCAATCCTTCCTCAAAGCACTCAACAATTTGTCAAAAGAATCAAAACGTCACCCCTTAAGGGCATGACGTCACCTTCTAGGGTTTATTTTTCATGTAAAAATCTAATTTTTAATTGTAAAGTGGCAATTAAAGGGGGTTGGCCTCTTAATTGTGTTTCACCCTAAGTTATGTGGACAAACTTTAATTTTAAGTCCTATAAATAAAGGACAAGATCACTTCATTAACATAACTCACTCTCACTTGAGTTAGAGATACTTGGTTGAAACCCCTCTTGGGCAAATCGCATGTCTCTCTCTTTGATGTTATTTGGATGCTTAAAACTTGTCTTGTGGAGCTAAAGTGGTGTGTCGTCTCTCTTGATGCTTGTTCATGCATGTGTGGTGGAATATTCTTGGTAAGGAGGAGTTTATCTTGTTAAAGCTAGGACTAGGTAAAGAATTTATGCTTTGTATTGTTTTTTGTTTGGTTGCAAGGTTGATCTTGCTTAATTCTTGGAGGAGTATAAGGGCATACACCCTCCACTAGGATCTACCACTATTGCCTTGGATAAGCTATTTTGCAAAGGTTGCTAGGAGTAAAAGGGCTTACACCCTCCTAGATTTACCTTGCTAGGTTTTGCATGCTCTAGGAAGTAAAAGGGCTTACATCCCTAGAGAAGTTGCAAACCCTAGCTCTTATACAAGAGACTCCATAACCCAATAGATAAAGCACTAGTCTAAATTGCATTGGAGACACAATATTCTTACATTGGAATATGTGAATTTAAGAGATATTGCAATTGTTCAAGTTGGATTATTTTCTACATGTTATAAGCTTTCTTGTGCCCTAAGGGTGTCCTCTTTTAGCCAAGGATTTCATTGCTGCGATAAATTTAATGCTACAGCCTTTAGGGCTGCAGCAAACTTCACTTTCTTTCATCATTTACTCACTTTTCCACGGTGGAAATTTACTTGTAAACCTAGATTACTGTTCTACTGCTTATGGGCTATATTTTTTATGGTTTACTTGTTGATTTCTATGGTTGGAAATTGCTGCTGTAGCAATTGTTTGCCACAGCCATAAGGCTGCCCTAATACATTGCTGATAACATCTTTTTGCAGCCCTATTTTACCATTAAAAGTTGAGTTTAAGCATTGGAATATTGTCTACATGTTTTGGGCTTAATTATCCAATAATCATTTGATGAATTTGATGATTAATTATGCAGCTGTCATAACTTACTCATTGCTGATATAAATCTGATATATGCTGCAGTTCTGGGACAGCAAGCTTATCTCGCTGATTCCCCTTAGGTTTTGAGGCTTATATCGCACTATATTGTCTCGTTTTGGTGTTCTAACTTTGTTTTGCAGGGATACAACCTCGGCAACCATATTCCACCTTCCAAGACCTCTTTTCCAAGTCTCAAAGCCTCACTTGACTTTGACCATAGGGGTGTCCTTCTCATTTCCTCATTATCTCGTTGCAATCCCATTAGGGTCACCAGGGATAGCCCCCTTGTGTAGGATTTCTCCTTCACTAAAGCAAGGGGAGTACCTATCTAAGGTGACAGTGGGTAGGTATTCCCATAGTTCTCGTCATTTTGTGGATTGGGTCGGGCTTTGCCCAACCTACAACTTTTGCGATAACACATTGTTCGTATGCATAGCAGCTTTGGAAGGAGGCTGAAGCACCTATAGGTGTTCCAAATGTTTGGAGTGGAATTTCTATTGAGGAATGTTTGAAAAAATGGTTTGAAAAAAACGAATTGAAAGAGTTAAGAGCCTTGCCATGTGTCATATGTCGGGGGATCTAGCTGGTGAGGAATAATATCATTTTCGAGTTAAAATATCTTCCACCTTTTCAAATCATCTCTAAGGTTGGGAGCTTAGTCTTTGGATAAGTCTATATCAAATCCAAAACCAGTTAGACAGATAGGTGATATTCAGGTGGATAAATCTGTGTCTTGGGGTTCTTACGGTGGTGCCTTGCAAAGTATCTCTTATTTTAACAGTGCGGGTGGGGAGTTGTTTATATCAAATTCACACTTCATTCATTTCAAGGCCATTTTAGGTACAGGATCAAATAATTTTGCAGAATTCCAAGCTTTAAAGCTTCTTTTAAAATGTGCAAAGAATCAGAACATTCAGAGTTTATAGGTGTTTGGTGACTCATTATTGGTCATAAATTGGATGAGGACGTCTGGACACTTGCATAATACAAATCTCAGACCTTTGGGTGATGTGTTGTTGAACGTTGTTGACTCCTTTGAGTAAATTTCCTTCTCACATGTTTTTAGAGAATTGAATCAGGACATCAATAAGTTGCCAAAGGAATGTCAGCACGTACCTGAAGGCCACATCTCTTGGGAGCACGTAAAGAGTGGAATCTCGGTCTTCTTATTGTTAACTCGTGGTATCGGTTTGGTTTAGATAGTTTCTACTAGTTTTGCTACTACTTTTATCTGTATATTTTGTATATGCTCGCACTGCAAGCTTAAGATGATATGGGTTGGAGATAATCTCTTTGTGGAGACTGAAATCCTTTTGTAGTGTGATTTGGGTTTTGTGTTGGGCAGTCATGTCATGTTATAAATGTTATGTTCCGACTGGTAATGGCCATATGCAGATCTGCTTATGCAAATTTTGCCTCTTTATAACACCGGAAGCATGTAATTTTCATTCAAGTTTGAATAAAAATTATGATTTTTTTATTGAAAAAAACACACCCCTTTGTGACATCTTCCAACGTTTGTAATATTTTCGTCATCTACCATTTCTACTTCAAGACCCTACATTGGATAAACAAAAAGAATCAACTTCTTTGTGATATTGTTATCAATGAAGTTGCAGTACTTCCAGAGTCCACAAGTACAGAAACATATGTATTTTTCACTAACCCCTTGAACTTCAAGGTTTGAGGTTGTAAGCTTCTTATCATAGCTACTGGTGAGATCCTAGGTGAGACTACCTCATCATACCTCTCTGTCTTTGTCATGGTCATCATAGTTGCCAATGATATTTATGGCATCTTTTCCTCTTCATTCCATTCTGATCTGATGTAATGGTCATATCTTGTACTTGAGAGGTTTCAAGTTAAGAGTGCTTTATGTTTTAATAAAGTTGTGTTGTAATAAAGTAATATCGAGTTAAGCTGTCATGGTTTAATATTAATTAAGTTATAATCAATAATTAAATGATGGGAAGGTGAAATGAACTGCCACTCCTATGAAGGCATGTAGAAAACTCTTTGGAATATGAATCAATCAATTCGAATTGTTCTCTCTTCCATTTTTTGTTGTGTGAAACTGCAATTGTCTATGCAAATTCTGATACAATGTAGTCTGCTGCCTTAGCGGGTGCATTTTCCCTTTCTTTGGCTGCTTGTGTTGCTTTCCTCTTAAAGATCTCACAGCAAGAAACAACTGAGTAATGTCCAAGAAAGACTCGTCTCTTGAGAGAAAAAGTTGTCATTCCTAGTTATGTGATATGTTTCTTGGGAAAAGAGAAACAGCCCAAGGAATGGCCCAAAACCCTGATAAACAGCATGACTTTTTGAAATGAAGTATCCCTTTGTGATGTCATTTTTATCAATGTTCCCCAAGTCTCTAGGACGGGGATGCGCAGGAGCGGGGAGATGCATAGGGGGGCCGTGTGGGAGCACCCCCAAATTTTGGGGAAATTCATGGGGGACGGGGGGACATCGGGGTCCCTAGCATAGGGGTCCCCTTCTCTAAAATTATAAAAAAAATATAAATATTAATGATAAATCTCAACAATAACAATTCAGCCTATGTAAATTCATCATTGTGCCATGTAAATAGTAAAATACTAAACAGTGAACAGTAAACTAGTACTAAATTCAAATTTGTAAATGATATAAATAATAAACATGATTCTGATTTAGTAATGAAATACATTGATTCATAAATCATAAATGAAACAGATATAGTAAAATACTGTATACATTGATTTAAATTCATTATTCATCATTCTAGAATCCAATTACTAAATGTCGTAGTCTAAATGTTCTACAAAATGGTTTTTTCCGGCGATATTTTTCGGGAACCTTTGCTCGAAATCTGGCGAGAAATTGTTAGATCCGCAGATTTGAGTGATTATTTCT
Organism: Picea glauca; assembly: GCA_000966675.3. Classification (NCBI taxonomy): domain Eukaryota; kingdom Viridiplantae; phylum Streptophyta; class Pinopsida; order Pinales; family Pinaceae; genus Picea; species Picea glauca. The sequence continues at coordinate 693,485 of JZKD02S1672837.1, read as the reverse complement.
GTATAATCTGAGTGCCCCTGGAGTTTTTCAGCATGCTGAATCTATTTCTGCATTCAGAAATGGATTTTAAATAACAAAATATAGTGATTTCGTGCAGATTTATGTCGCCAAATTCCAATGAAAAAAACCATTTCGTAGAACAATTAGACAACGCCTTACTAAATTAGTATTAAGAAAAATAATAGATACGGAAGTCTGAAATAGTAAATTGAAATTACTCAAACTCAAAAATAGTAAAGAGTGACGAGTCAAGACTCAATATGAGGTCATCAGTATCTAGAGCGAGACTTAAAAGTTACAATTGAAAATTAAAAATGGGCAATGAACATTGAAAATAAATTGAGCATCAAGGAGTCAATCTTATTCACTGGTTCTCTACATCCATCTGTTGCATGAAGTCATCAAGATCATCAATTGGAATGTCACTATGTGAGGTAGGTTTTTAACTTTTTAATAAAATTGTTTTTGTTTTTTTTTAAGTCTTAATAGCCAAAAATTTAGGGGGGGACGCCCAGGAGTCCCCCTTCAGAGGTCCAGAAGCACCCCTTTTCGAGGGGGGATGCCCATAAGCACCCCTTTTGGGGAAACGCGTCCCTCACACTGGGGAAACACAACCCCCTTGCGTCTCCCCTTGTTTCCTCAAAAGGGGGACGTGGGGAAACATTTCCCCAGGAACCCCCCCATCCCGAGTGCGTGGGAATCATGGGGGGCGCGCACCACACCCTGGTGAACACGTCCCCATGGAACACTAACTTTTATCTTGTTAGTGCTTCTTGGGAATATTAAGCAGAAAAAGCAATAGGTTGTGTTATCCCCATTTTGTGGATAACTAAGGAGATTATGTCGAGGCCCTCGGGTTGTAGATATGAAGTGCCAAGAGACTACATGACCAATTGTACCCTTTTGCACAAAGGGAAACCCCTCTCATCACCACAGATGGTCACAGATTTCCATATGGCATCCACCACATCAGTTGCCTTCCAGAAGGCAATGGGACTTGCTCCATGAGGTACAAGTCAATATTATGGTGAGCATCATTTCAATATTTAAGCTAGTTAAGTAAGTTGTATCATAGATTGCTCTAGATTTCATGATATATGCTTGGACATTATGTCTTTTTCCCTGCTTCACCTTGGTGGTTGACATTGTGCCACAGTAAATGGTTTTCCTTGGGGATGGGTTTGCTACTAGGAACTTCCTTAAAGAGCCATCGTACCGTTCCCGACCATACTTACCACTTTCCATCATTATTCCCTTCCATTTCCTTATCTCTTGGGATGTTAGGGTGTATTGACTCAAGAAGGGGTTGTCCCTCATTCCATGGGAAGAAGGGGTTGAAGGCCCAAAAGGATTGATGTTGGGTAAAAGATAAAAGCCTTGTATGAACCTTCCAGATGCTTCACCAAGGGATCACCCAAGAAAGCAATGAAACGCTTATCTTTGAGTAAAAGGGACCCACATATAATAAAGAATGCTTAAAAGGTTAGTTGAAGGATAAGAGGTCTCATCACGAGCCAAACTATCATGTCCATGAATATCTAGTGGTATGACATTGCCATCTGGTCACCAAACCAGGGTAATGGCTCTCAGTTGCATGGCTGAGAGAAAGGGGGTCTCATCACGAGCCAGCCTTCTCATTTCGACTAGATGTTTGTGGGTGACATTGCCATTATCTGGTCATCACGCCAAGGCAATGACCTTCAACCTCTCCTTAAAAGTATGAAAGAATAAAAGAATGGCAATTAATGGGCTTGGAAAAAGTGCATTGCGGACGAAGGTACCACACACCCTCTATAAAGGCACCCATGAATGAGACACTACAACCCCTTGCATGTCATGAGCCCTATGCCCATTGAGTCCTAACCCCAACCACTTCATCCACTTTACATGGCTTAGCGAGGGATATCTTGGAAACTCTCCTTGACCTAGGGCAAGATCTACCCAATAGGACACCTCGTCAACCCTCCCATATTCAAGCTTGACAAGTCGCATAGTGTCTTTGAGCAATTAATTGTTTGATATAGTGATCTTTGATGCACATGCTTAGGTGGCTCATTTATTGATTGGATTCACTTATCATGATGTTATGACTTGAGATCCTTGGAGGGCGTGCTCATTTGTCTTTGCAGGACTTAGCTGGTGGACAGTTTTGGGAGAACAGGCCTAGTTTGGGCTTCCATGGGGATGCAAGCCCACAGGTTGGATGTCAAGGGCCCACATGCCGGATGAAGAAGATCAAACTTGAAAGGCCTTGAAGATGACTTGGACAATGTATCCTAGCCCCCATATGCCAAACGTTTTGCCTAGGAGAGGCAAAACGTCTCCTTTTTTAGCATGACATCATCTAGGGGGTTAGGGCTTGGTGGTGATGTAGCCACTCATTGACACATGAACATTTTGAGGAGAAGAAGGTCTTCACCATGAGGAGATTGTCTAGATGTTTGACATGTGGCCTTTGGAGGCCTACCCATGCTTCTCCAACACCAACGACTTCTTTTAAGTGGCAAAACATCTCCTAAAGGGGAGACATTCATGTAAAATTAGGGTTTTATTTGTGCAAAAGTGAAACTTTAAATGAATTGTTTAATATTACTTTGTTAAAGGGGGCAAGATTAGAGTTGTTGACCCCTAGTCTTGTGGTTTACCCCTTAATTTATGGACAAGTTGTTGAAATATTGTAACTAGGAAGAATATTCTAATTATAATTCAGTTATTTTTATATAGATCAAATCCCTTTTTGTGGATTGATCATGTCAGGCTTTGTATAAGACCAAATCCCCTTTTGTGGTCTGGTCAAACCATAGTTATATGGTGTTGTTTGTAAAGTCGACCCATGGGGCTAATTAAAGTGGTTTTAACCACTAGTTGAAGAAGTCGACCCCGCTTGGTGAAGAGACATAATCCTAGTGCCCCTCAGCTAGTATAAATAAGAGAGGAGGGCACCTCATTTGTTCACTCACTCAGCCACTCATCTAGTGCCCATCTTTTGGAGGTAGTTGCAGTTGCAAGGAGGAGAGAGAGGCGCATGCTCAGTGTTGGATTATCTTTAGTGTTTTGGTCTTTATCTTGGCATTGTATTGGCAATCTATATTAAGGAAGTTTTTGTTGGGGTTTCTCCCCCATGAGGGTTTCCAAGGATAAAATGTTGTGTACCTTGTGATTGTGTTTCTCTCAGTGATCCTACTTATGCTATTATTGTCTAGTAAATTGAAAAGAACTTGATAGCAACTCTAAATTTAACATGGTATCTGAGCTAAACTGAGTAGAGCACCTTTCACTAGGTAACCAGAAACGTCACTATTGTCGTACAAGAAAATTAGGGCTTTTTATTGGAAGGGAATTTCTGACTAAAAACCATCTAGGGAAGTGCGCCCTAGGCTAGCAAACCCATTGGCAGCTTGAGCGCACCCTTTCAGTGGCCAGAGCCTCTGGAAAGTCAAACCCTAGTTTTGACTGGTACCAAAAAACCAGAAAACCAAAAACCTGTACCAGAAGTACCAGTCCAGATTTGCGCAGGTCAAGTTTCAGGGGGTAAAACTTGAAATGTTTTAAAACAGACAGCTTCAACATACTCACCTCAACCCAGCGCATCTAGTCCCTAGATCAGAATTCTAAAATTTGAAGTTTGAAAAATTAGGGTTTCCTCATAAAACCCTAAGTTGCAGTTGCAGTGGAAATACCAGTTACAGATGCAGTTGCAGTTGCAGTATCAGTATCAGTTGTAGTATCAGTATCAATTGCAATAACAGTTGCAACACCTTTGAAGTTTTTAAAAGGTTCGTTGCCACTACTGTCGGATGGTGCCACTACCTGTCGATACTATCAGAGGTATGTACTTACATATGTTCAAAACTGTATCATTATTCTAAAGGGTACTTGTAGGAGAAAGGATATTTTGTCTAAACAACAATCGTAGATCCAGAAGGATATCAGGTCCAACACCCCAGGTTTGATTATATTGATATGCATCTATTTCTTATGACATTATCTTGAACATCTAGGTTGTATGTTGAAGTTATGACCATCATACTAACCCTTGGTCAAAATTAAAGTCAAGGTATTAGATTGAGATTAGATTTGAGTAAAGGAGACTTGGAAGAAAAGAAACACACTCGTTATTGAGGACAAGACTCCAGGTTCAAGGTTTGATTGATTAAGTTGATAAGATTCAAATTTGCACATGACAAGTTCGATAACTACCTCATTACAAGTAAACACTATAGTTGAGATAGCAGTCTTTGAAGAGTATTATACTTGGTAGCATGTGAGCATATTGAGATAAATGCTTATTATAAACATTTACCAGATATAACTAACATCTCCTCTAGGAGAAACTTCTTATTGTGCCTCCAGGTTACCATGGAGGAATGATTGATCACAACACTAGAAAAGTGTTGCTCTCATTATTGTATTTCTTACTTTTAACCCTTGTTTCAGGCAGGTCACAAGTGATAGCTCTGAAGGAGCTACTGTGACAATTGTTCTCACTATTGCTTTATTATTATTACAAAGAGTATTATTCTTGTATGTTGTCGTTCCTGTTCTGGGCAGGTCACAGGTGCCCTAAGGAAGCTATAGTGACGGTTGCAGAAGGCAACATATTAGACGAAGACATGAAGCAAATTATGTAAATGAATGTATACGATCATGTACATAAGAAGATAAAGAAAAAGCTATTTTTTGAGATACAGAGTATCTCATATGGAGATTGATTGTAATGAGCAGAGGGCTCCAAAGATAACCGAACATTAAGTAGACTTGATCAATGGACAATGAAGCCACCTTGACAGGAAGCAGAATTTGTTTGAAGTCTAATTCAGCTTTTCATATTAAGACTTGGTATTCTACACCAAGTATATCTTGTAGAGACTATGAAGTCTTTGTAGACTCAGAAGAAATCAAGAATAGAGTAAGCCTAATCTCAAAGAGGATCAGATGGGAAAAGAAGACACCTTCCAGGACTCGTAGACAGATGCCAAGAGTTGAGAAGACTAGCTCGTAGTTTCAGAAACCTCTAGGAGACATGAAATCTCCTGAGAAGATTCTTTGTTTCAGTGACAGAGAAGGAAGCCAGTTAGAAGGACTGGAATATGAATTTTTTCGTGAGACTATAAGGGAAGTCAGTGTTGACTTCCAAGATTGATCTAACAAATCAAGCATGTTGCAGAAAACAATATAAAGATGTACAAAGACTGAATTGTGTCCAGAGGATTCTCCCAGCAAGAGGGAGAAGACTATGACAAGACACTTACCGCAGTAATTGAAGAAATAGTTCCAGTATTCATGAAGACAACAAGAACAACCATGATTCTAATACAGTATGAGATTCAGGGGGAGCAATCCCTATATTTGAGATTGAGTTATCTCCAGAGCGAGTTGGTGTAGTACATTAGTTGGGTCATGAAGACATGACTACAATGGTAGATAGAGTTACCTCCATGAAAAAAGAAGAGATACCTTTAGTATCAGTTATTGAGCCACTCTCAGATGAAGTTGTTGCCATAATAGAATAGAAGAGCTACTCTCAGAGTTCAGCAGCTACAATGAGTATAGAACAAGTCATTCTCAGCTTCAAAAATAGCAGCTGCAAGTGCAGAGTCCCGGTTCCAGAAGGAACAGTTGCAGAGAAAGTAAAGAACATACTCTCAGACAAATAGTGCTTTGCAGAAAGCACATAGAACTAGCACATGATTGTGCAGATTGAGTTACAGCGTAACAAGTGTACCAATTTAATACAAAGTGATGTGAAAGTTTGATTTGAAGTTGAAGATAAAAAGACTCATGTCTGCAAATTGAAGAAAGATCTATACGGGTTGAAGCAACACCCAAAAGCTTGGTATGGCAGAATTGACAGTTTCCTGACGAGCTTGGGCATTACAAAGAGTAAAGTTGATTCTAACCTTTACTTCAGGGTTATGAATGATGAGCCAGTAATATTACTACTATATGTAGATGATTTATTCTTGAGTCTTGACGGGAGAAGAAAAGCTCATCACAGATTGTAAGAAGAAGCTCGTTGCAAAGTTTGATATGAAAGACCTAGGCCTAATGCATTATTGCTTAGGTCTTGAAGTTTAGCAGAGCCTAGAGAAGATCTTCCTTAACCAAAGGAAGTATGCAGTTGAAATACTGAAGAGGTTTGACATGTTGGAATGTAAAGCCATGAACATACCCATGGAAACAAAGTGGAAGCTCATGGTCGATACTTCGTCAGAATTGATTGATGCTACCCTATATAGACAGATCATTGGATCATTGATGTATCTGACGAATACCGGGCCAGATATATGTTTTGTTGTGCACCTTGAGTCAGTATCTGGTAGAGCCCAGACGTGTTCACCTTGTTGTTGCAAAACATGTGATGAGATACCTTAAGGGTACATTGAATTATGGTCTCTATTATACTGAAGATCATGACTTCAGACTGTATGGATATCCTAATTCAGATTGGGCTGGAAGTGTTTCTGATAGAAAGAGCACTTCAGGATGTTGTTTCAGTCTGGGGTCAATCATGACTTCATGGCAGAGCAGGAAGCAATCCAATATTTCTCTCAACACAGCAGAAGCGGAATACATTGCATCATGTTCCGCCAGTTGTGAAGCCATATGGCTTCGGAAGTTGTTGACAGGTCTATGACTCTATTCGAGCTGGAGATGGAAGCCACTGTGATTCTATGTGATAACCAAAGTTGCATAAAGATGACAGAGAACCCTGTGTTCCATGACAAGTCGAAACACATAGAAATCCAGTATCACTACATTCGTGATATGGTACAGAGAGGAGCTATAAAGCTCCAATATGTTGGCATAGATGAGCAGGTTACAGATGTGTTGACCAAGCCTATGTCTCGTGTAAAGTTTGAACACTTTCGAGACAAGCTTCGTATAGTTCGAAAGGACCTCCCTCGAAAGGGGGAGTGATGTTGATGATACTATGGTATCCTAACCAACAACGGGTAGCTCAGTTGGGATTTTATTCCTAGGGGACTGATCATCCATGTACAGATCCCGAAGGTCCGGTAAGGGCGATCTGTCAAAGTACCTGTGCATGTATATGCCAGTTGTGGTCAGTAGTGGTAGCTTCGTTAGGATTTTATATCCTAGGGAATCTTATGATTCATGGGCAGATCCCGAAGGTCCGGTAAGGACGGTCTGTCACAGTACCACGTGGTAGCTCCGTTAGGATTTTACATCATAGGGAATCTTTTGATTCATGGGCAAATTCCTAAGGTCCAATAAGGACGATCTATCAAAGTACTACAAAATGTTGTTACACCTGCCACATTTTGTTGCCATATGATGATGATGTTGTTATCTCAACCTCGTGTTGATGATGTTGTTGTCTCAACCTCGTGTTGATGATGTTGATTGATTCAGCCTCATGCTGATGATGTTGATTGATTCAGCCCCGTGTTGTTGATGATGTTGTACAAACCTCGTGTTGTTGATGATGTTGTATCAGCCTCATGTTGTTGATGATGTTGTACCAGCCTCGTGTTGGTGATATTGTTGTTCTAGCTCCATGCTGAAGATGATAATAATGATGCTACTTCAGGTCCATGCTGAAGATAATAATGATGATGCTACTTCAACTCCATGCTGAAAATGATAATGATGATGCTACTTCAACTCCATGCAGAAGATGATGATGATGATACTACTCCAGCTCCATGTTGTGAACGATGATGTTATTGATGATGAGAAAAACTTCTGATGATTTATAGATGTGCCAGTCAGTGTTCCAGATGTCGACGATGTTGTTGCCCTCTCTCTCTCATGATGATGTTGTATTGGGTCATGTCAATAGAATACCCTTCTTGTTAACGCGAAGTGTTGAAATATTGTAACTGCGAAGAATATTCTAATTATAATTGAGTTATTTTTATATAGATCAAATCCCCTTTTGTGGATTGATCATGTCAGGCTTTGTATAAGACCAAATCCCCTTTTGTGGACTGGTCAAACCATAGTTATATGGTGTTGTTTGTAAAGTCGACCCCTAGGGCTAATTAAAGTGGTTTTAACCACTAGTTGAAAAAGTCGGCCCAGCTTGGTGAAGAGACATAACCCTAGCGCCCCTCAGCTAGTATAAATAAGAGAGGAGGGCACCTCATTTGTTCACTCACTCAGTCACTCATCTAATGCGCATCTTTTGGAGGTAGTTGTAGTTGCAAGGAGGAGAGAGAGACACATGCTCAGTGTTGGATTATCTTTAGAGTTTTGGTCTTTATCTTGGCATTGTATTGACAATCTATATTAAGGAAGTTTTTGCTAGGTTTTCTCCCCTGTGAGGGTTTCCTAGGATAAAATGATGTGTACCTTGTGATTGTGTTTCTCTCAGTGATCCTACTTATGCTATTATTGTCTAGTAAACTGAAAAGAACTTAATAGCAACTTTAAATTTAACACAAATCACCTTAATGACATTTTGTATAAATAAGAGATCATAAGATCTCATTTGAACATAACTCTCCCTCTTGTGAGACGACTTGGATCTGAAATTTTCGCTACACTTGGCTATATTTGTCTCTTGTGCACTTGTTTATGGCTATCTCTTGTGAATGGTTTATGGAGGAGTAAGGCACTAGCCTTGGAGGAATGCTTTCTATATTTTATGGTGGATTATCTTAGCATCTTTCTTGATTTTGGTATGGTCTTTTACTCTTATGCTATCATTTTTTCAAGTCAAGGATTGTTGTACTAGGAGCTAAGTGGGAAGTAAGAGTATTTACACCCCCACTCTAGTCTCCATCATTTATTGCTTAAAGTTCATTGATCTTGCAAGGGTCTGTTTGAGGAAGTAAGAGGATTTACACCCCTCATTCTTAAACCCTAAGTAGAGATATTTGCCTTGGGAAGTAAGAGGATTTACACCCCCAAGGAAGTAGCATCTCTAGTTCATTTATTTGACTCCATTATCCCAATAGTAAAGGCACAAGTCATCTATTTTTTTTGCATTGGAGATATAAAATCATTGCCTTGGGAAACGTGAATTTTTATCTTTTCAAAGATCTCTTGCTTCGAGTTGGTTTGCCTCATTGAGAGGAGTCTTCCCCTACTAGGGCGTCCCCTCTCTCCCACTACTCTACTTGCTGTTACAAACCCTAACCTACAGCCATTAGGACTGATCTAACCTAGATAAACTACTAACCATAACTCCTAAACTAACCCTAGACTAGCTCCTAAATTTTACTCATTTACTCTACTAACTATAGGGCGCATCTTTTGGGCTAACTGTTGGCATATTTTGATAGTTTAATTTGCTGATATAAGTGACTGAAAGCTACAGCCATAAGGCTGCAATTTTCTGCAGAAAATACATGTTTACAACAGCCATCTTCTCTTGCCTCTTAAGTGCCATTTTTCAGCGTATATTCATTGTTAATTTTGATGCTGATTTGCTTAACTAGTTTAGATCTTTGTATGCTGATTTATGATGCTTTATTTGCTGATATAAACTGTCATCTACAGCTGCAAATTAGGGACAGCAAGCTTAACTTGCTGATCCATACTAACATATATCGTTGCAAGTTGGATTTTCTTGTGTCTCGGGTAGGTACAATCATCCGGAGAAGTACTATACCTTTGGGGCAACAACCACTTGACTTACAAGGCATCTCTTCCCGCATTTCACTCCATTTAGATTTGACCTCTAGGGGCTCCACTTCCATTTCTATCCATCCCCATCTCATTCACCCTAGGGTCACCGGGATCGCCTCCCCAGAGTGCCCTAGTCACCCTTGAAGTGCGGGACCTACATCGAGGTGACATTGGGTGTAGGATTCCCAAGTTGTAGCACTTGCTTTTGTGGTTGAGTTGGGCTTTGCCCAACCTACAACTTGCGCTATAACATTTTGGCGACGTTACCGAGAAAGATTTTGAATCTTCTTTGTACCCTAACGACACTTTGGTAAGCTATCCCAAAGCCATTCCCTTAGCTTGCCTAGCGACTCCACCTAATGGACGTTCCCTTTTCCTTGATGAGCTCATCTTGAAACTCATCTGGCGACTCCACCTTCCCAGAATCCTTCTTTCCCAAAACCTTTCCCCCTGGAAGGTTCAAGCCTTCTAAGGTTTACTAAAGAAGGCCTCCTCTCAAGTCTCTCGTTGCTAAAACCCTTTTCCATAATACCCTTCCTCTTGTTCCAATGGCTTGCCCTTGGGAAAGGGACCTCTACAAACCCCTTAACATGGCCAATATCCAAGGTTACCCTAACAAAATGCCAACATAGGTCAACAAGTGGTTGCCAAAGTTCCCAGGAAACAATGTGATAACTGTTGAAGACCACATTTATGTCATGGGCTGAGACATGGACAATGCGGGTATTGATCATGAAGATGCGGCCATGAGGTTATTTGCTTCGTCATTGACTGAAGAAGCCCTTGATTGGTTCAAAGGACTCCCCGATAATCATATCACATCCTATGATGCTTTTTCCAACTTATTCAAGAGCAGATGGTCGAAAAAGGCAGATGGTGGGACACTTGGGACTCAGTTCAATCAAATAAAGAAAAAGGAGAATGAAACAGTAAACAAATTCATTTCCAGATTTGACAAGTTGTACAATCAAATTCCAACAGATTACTGTCCTATGGCATCATCAGTTCGTCTCCTTCACATGAATGCTTTTGAAGGGCAATTCCGATACAATCTCAAAGATAAAATGCCCACATCATTGGTAGAGGCTAAAGAGTTCAGTATTGACATTGAAGAGAATCTCCTTGATTCAAAAAGAGAACCTTTTCAGTACCCTCGTACCAAGACAGAAGCAAGAACAAAGGTTTCCAAGAACAGTGTTCCTGATCCAATTGCTCTCCTGACTCAGAAGATAGACCAAATGAATACTCAGTTTGTTCAGGTGCAAAATCAGCTTATGAATCGTATGACTACAGTGGAAAGAAATCAATCTGCTCGCAGACCTCAGTTTTCCAGACAGCAGAGAGATGTCACCGGTTGGAAACCAAGATCTCAACAAGAAGCAAAAGCCCTAGATACTTTGAAACCCATTGGAACAGTTAATATAGAAGCTTGGTATCTCCCATGCCAAGAACCCCACAGGGAAGATGAGTGCCCCCAACGAGACGAAAATTATCCTGATGATATAAACTTCATGATTTGCAATTTCGACGATGAACAAGTTACCCAAGAATAGATCAATGTAGCCAGAAGAATAAGATATAGAGAAGGGAGACTCTGGGCCTTAAATAAATTGACAGATGATCAAAATAAGGAATTAAGGAGGAGGGAAATTCTAACCTACAGAAGAAAAAATGCTTCAACCCCTCCGCCACAACCTGATACTCCTCTTCCATCAGCAAAAAAGGTGGCTCCACAGCCGGTATGTGAGTTGCTTCTTAAGCCAACTTCTACAGATGACATTCAGTTGAATATAGATGTTGCAAGCATGTTTGGAAAACTGAATATGACGGTCCTAGTGACAGAGATGTGTAAGATCCCTTCTGTGAAAAGGGAAATTTTGAAAATCTTACAGGTACCAGCCGAGAAGGACGATCCTCCCATCATTTTGAACACTATGTATCTCGATCGGCCAAGGGACAAGAACCCTCCTTTCTATCTTTCATTAGGCATGAAAGACCTCCGCTTGAACAACTACATGTTTGATTCAAGGAACTTAGCAAATTTCATATCATTGAAGGTAATGAAACAGCTTGGTTTGAAGACAACCCGACCTTATGGCAATGTGTGTGGAATTGATTCCAAAAAAGTCAAAGTTCTCAGGGTATGTGAGGACATTGAGGTTTTCTTGATTGATTTTCCACATATCAGCATTCTCATGGACATAGTAGTGATCGACGTTCCCGATGCTTGGGGGATGCTCTTATCTAGGAGTTGGTCTACTAGTCTTGGGGGTTTCCTTATCATGGATCTCACCCATGCACACATTCCTATGGGAGATGGCACTTTTCAGATACTATACAATCGAGATAAAGTTGATAGACACGTGATCAATCTTGATGGTCCGAATTATGCCAGCGAATGTGATTATGATGTGCTCCCAAAGACCATTGAGTATGATCCATCTAAGCTACCCTTTAGGCAAGAGAACTCCATAAACACGCTTCTTCCATGGACAGATAAATACAAATAGAAACTTGCAAAATACCAAGGGAAGTAACCAGGGTCTATCCAAATTTTGAAGAAAGAAGATGGGAAACATGAAGAACTCGTCAAAGATACAGTCCACATAGAGCCTCCAAACAATAAGAATACACCTTGCATCGATTTCAATGAAGGAAGCCTTGTGCTCATGTGGGACAGAAGAAAGGGCAAGCCCAGATATGACCAGAAAGATAACAACTCATGGCTTGGCCCTTACATCATCAAGAATAAGTCTGATAAAGAAAAGTACTATCTGATAGCATTAGATGGGAGGAAGATGCCCCTACCGATAGATGGATCTCTTCTCCAACCTCACATCCAAGTCACGTGACTTCTTCGAAGCCCATGCCCCAGGTAATTAGGCACAGGTCTACCACGAGATGTTGCGGTTCTCTTGCACTCTACGACGAGCACATGTCCCCAAGTAGGAGCCAGATGTTATCCCCATTTTGTGGATAACTAAGGAGATTATGTCTCAAGGCCCTTAGGTTGCAGATATGGAGTGTCGAGAGACTACATGACCAGCAGTACCCTTTTGCACAGAGGGAAAACCCTCTCATCACCACAAATGGTCACAGATTTCCAAATGGCATCCACCACATCAATTGGCTTCCAGAAGGCAGTGGGCCTTGCTCCATGAGGTACTAGTCAGAATTATGGTGAGCATCATTTAAATATTTAAGCCAGTTAAGTATGTTGTATCTTAGATTGCTCTAGATTTCATGATATATGCTTGGACATTATACCTTTTTCCCTGCTTCACCTTGGTGGTTGACATTGTGCCCTAGTAAGTGGTTTTCCTTGGGGATGGGTTTGCTACTAGAAACTCCCTTAAAGAGCCATCGTACCATTCCCGACCATACTTACCACTTTCCATCATTATTCCCCTCCATTTCCTTATCTCTTGGGATTTTAGGGTGTATTGACCCAAGAA
>JZKD02S1672837.1:628899-643266 GCA_000966675.3 Picea glauca | reverse complement strand
CAAATCATAACAATGCATAATGAGGAATTAGGTCAAATTCCTCTCTTTATATCTTTCCCGACCTAATTCTTCGTTGACATCACTTAACCTAGGCGCCTTTCCTCCTAAGTGATTTTTTTGTCAATTAAGTCGCCCCCTTATCACCTTTTCATTATAATTCTCCGTTGACTTAGGCTTAAGTGACTTTTCCTAAGTATTTTGGCTTGATTTGTCGTTTAGCCTTAATTCCTCCTTATTTCTCCATTTGGTTCCCTGTTTGTGCCTGACTATAGTCTACGGGAACATATAGACTACTAAGTCACTCCCTGCTGACCTAATCTTGGGGACGGGACATCACACAATGAGTGCAAACCATTGTGATACGATACTACCAGAGATGACCAATAATCTCGTTCTATTTAAAGATGATAGACGATGTGCATCTCCAAACCTATTGTCAAAGGGGACTAGTGATGCGCATCTCCAACTCTATTGTCAAAGGCGACTAGTGATGCACATCTCCAACCCCACTATCAAAGGCGATGATTGTTATCCATTGCCTTGGCCTTATATTTTAAATTTGAAATAACAATGGTCTCATCTAGGCCACCATGGAAGTCTCTTATAGTTATTAATGCAGTGACCAATAAATGTTACTAGATATTTGAATATAAATTTCAAAGCTTTCACGATGATGATTATTAAGTATCTCTAGCGATTATAACAAAACAATTTGCATCAAGATACCAATCTCAAGTAGTTCACTTTAATTTGGCCTAAATATGCATATATTGGCTTTTAACTTCAAATTGTACAACTATATACTAATACAAATATATAAGTACACATACCAATATATATATATATATATATATATATAGATAGTTCAATAAATGGTTATATTTACATCAATAATTCCCAATTAACATTGGTTAATAAGGAGCCTTGATGAATACCTATAATGCCCAAAAATACACAAAACAATTATTTTAGCTAACTTTGATTTGTAAAATCATATTCTACATAAATCTCTTGATCATCTTTGATGCCAACTAATGTTAACGTATATGCTCTTTAACTTCAATATCCTCATTAACTCGAGTAGGATGACCATATTCACATATCGATTGAACATTTGCATCCCTAGTAGTACCATGTGAACTATTAATAAAACTTGAAACATTCTCATTGAGAATGTTGCCATCAATAACACTTTGCTTGTGAATGTTTTATCCTTTTGAATCCTCCATTAAAGTTTAAATTGTCAATCCAGGGGTAACATCCTCATTATAATCCCCAGTTTAATTGATGCATAATGTAGATATAATGTATGGTTATGGCCAAGTGATGTATATGCGAATTGTATTTCTGATTTTTAATAAATAAAATGTGATGTTAGCTACTGGGGGACATGGACAAAGACAGGGGACTGAGTAATCCCCAAGAGGGGAGGGGTATAGAAAGGGGGGGTTTAGTCATGAGTTTATTGCCCAAATGCTTTCATGTTTTTAATGTTTTGATTGAATCTTCTATTTTGTTGTTGAGTGTTCCCAAAACCAATCATTTAATACATGTAATAAGGTGGGTGTGAGGAGTTGCATCCCATAGCTATTGGGAGCATGGGGCCAAGTACAATCAGTTTGGGGATGAGTGTGAGTCAAGAAAAATGGGAAAATGATAGGAAATTTGTATGGCCAGGGGGGGGCAGTTTGGACATACATGTTTTTGCATGAGAAAAGAGAGATAATCGTAAGGGAGAGTGCACTGGAGATGGAGCAACAATGGAGCATTTTTGGAATTGAAGATTGAAGAAGCAAGTTGTCATGCTTGTAGAAGAACCATTTTGTTAGGCCTCAAGAGTGAACTCCTGTGAGAGTTGCAATGCAACAACAAGTTATTGTTGTTATCTCCTGGTAGTTTTCCTGGTAGTGAGTTCCCTTAAGTTCCCAGTAGTGAGATTCTTGATTACCTGCGCCAGAGAAACCCCGATAAATGAATGGAATGCTCGACGATATAAGAGTAGTGAAGGGGTACATTCCCTGGGTTGGGCAGGTCGAGAGGAAGAGAGATGGAGGAAATTCATGATAGTTGTAAGAGAATACCAGTGGGTTGTGGGATTATCTGAGTTGTGAGTGAACAGTTGGAGACACCCTCTTTCGTGGATTACTATCCCCAGCTCGAGGGTGACTTGCTATTGAGATCTGGAACAAAAAGTCTATGGTTGGGTGGAACGTCCATCCCAAGCAACTAGTTGCACAACTGTTTTAAAAAGGTAAGTGTTTGCCTGTTTTTTTGAGTTATTTTATGAGTTTAACCACTGTGCATTTTACTTTGTGTATGAGAATTAATTATATAGTCTTGTGATGGATTTTTTAGTTGCATTCATGTTAGTTTAGCATGTTGTAGTTGCATTTAAATAATGGTATCAACAAATGGTTAAATATGGGTGTTTTCCTATAGTTGGTAAGTTATGTGATATGGTATTCGAAAAAATTATTTTTATGTGTATTTTGCATGTAATGAACCTTAGTCAAGCCAAGGAACGTTGCATATTAGTATCAGAGCTCAAGGTTCAACACCGAGCTTGTATGGGTTGAGGCCAGTGCGAATTTGGCAGAAATTCGATATTGTAGAGTTTCACCTGTGACAGATTTGGGGGGGATTATGAACACAGAGTGAAATCCCCAAATTTATGAATGATTTCGAGTTGATTCTACTCTTAGAGTCGTTGAAGAGAGGTTTAATTGTGTCAATCTATAGGTTGCAAAGTTAATGTTGGCCTGGGAGGTCGAATTCTATGTTTTAATAGTGACTAAAGAGTGGGAAGATCAAAGGCTAAAATATTTTCGACATTGGGAATCGATGGTCAAGATTAACTTTGGAACAAGTCAAAACTTCTAAGTTCACTGAAGGAAAATTTCAGGGAAATTATAAAAAAATTCAAAAATGTATAATTTTTGAAATTTTTGGGAAAATTATGTACATTGGTGATTTGGACCATATTGTGATGTGGACTGATAGGGCCCATGATGGCAGTGCCATGGTGGAAGAAGGCAGGGGGTCACAATATTGAGTTTGATGAATCAATAGCCCGGATCTTGTTAACATTGAGAAGTTGACAACCACGATTCATTTGCAATATTGGGGGAGCTCGATGAAATTCAAAGAGTTCTAAAAATCGACGGCTGATATCACTCTGATCTTGAAAATTAACGGTCCAGATCCCACGCGGGTTGGGAACAAATACCAAGTTCATCAGGGTTTAGAATTTGAAAATTTCGAACAAAATTTGCAAAGGAAAACTCTGATGTCTGATGGAGTTTGAAGTCCGATGGTCTTTGGAAGGATTATTTCCAACGGTATTTAGAAGGATTGTTCTCGAAAGTCTTCAAAAGGATGTTTATGATGGTCTTCAGAAGGGTGTTTCCCAATGGTATTCAGAAAGGTGTTTCTCGATGTTCTTTGAAAGGAGGTTTACCAATGGTCTTCAAAAGGATGTTTCCCAACAATATTTGGAAGGATGTTTCTTGATGGTATTCGAAAGGATTGTTTCTGACGGTCTTCAAAAGGATTGTTCCCAACAGTCTTCGAAAGGTTGTTTCCCTATGGTCTTCGGAAGGATGTTTCCTGACGAAATTCGAAATGGTTTTTCCTGATGGTCTTTAGAAGGATTGTTTCTGACGGTCTTCATAAGGTTTTTGCCCACAGGCTTGCAGGAGGCTTGGCCAATGGTCGATGGAGGAGATTGACGGACAACGACATGGTCAAATCAAATAATGACACATGGAATCAACAGCCACATGCCATGCCATGTCAGTCAGATTGTCCAAGTGCAGACGTAGGTTGAATTGGCAAACTATTACAACAGTAAACCAGTGATTTTTCGCAAAAAAAACTTGTTTTGGAAGGTCATCAACTTGCAGGGGCATTTTGAGGCCCTAAAAAGCATTTTTCAAGTAGTTGAAATCGAGAGAATTGTATGTATCTTTGGAACACACAATAATTACTACTTGAAATGAAAGAGCTTAGTGAGAGCTTTCCAACCAGCCATTCAGAGCGCAAAATAGAGCTCATATGTGAAAGTTACAGTTGAAACAGTATAGGGCATTTTTTCAACCCCCATTTATTTCCAGAGGGCATAACTCCTTGCCTAGAAGTCAGTTTGGGACACAGGAATAGTCTTTGGAAATCCCATGGACCATAGAAGACAACCATGGAACCAAATTCAGAATCTAGGTACCTGCAATTATATAA
This sequence comes from Picea glauca, assembly GCA_000966675.3. NCBI lineage: Eukaryota > Viridiplantae > Streptophyta > Pinopsida > Pinales > Pinaceae > Picea > Picea glauca. Next base: position 639,033 of record JZKD02S1672837.1, on the reverse strand, counting down.
GATGGAAGAGAAGACACTTATAGTAGTAAGGGATAAAAATGAGGAAACAATTTAAGTTTCCACATACCATAACTTTCAGCTCAGAGCTCAGATTTGAAAAATGAGTAGTCAATGGAAAGGTCCTGAGGAGGAGAAGCCATCTATCAATCGATAATTTTGAATTAAGCACTACAATTTCTCATAAAATAATAAAACAGTTTTTACAGCAGTAAAGCAAAGTAATGAGTGTAAATTGCAACTTGAGAAGGTTGTAAATTTTCAGTTAGAACTCAGAATGAGGCATGAGTAGAGTCATTGGAGAGTTGTTTCATAGAGGAATGTTTCTAAAGAAACATAATTTGACTTAGTGCATTGTGTTCTTCGTATTTTGAGATTAAGGATAACTTGTAATATAATTAATGAAATGTTTTATGGTACGCATGTTCTAACAATAATTATTGCATGCACATTTCTTGAAGAATTATATGAGGACTGAAGTTGTGGAAGATTCCCAGGGATACTACAACCATGAGGAGGAGGTCATGTGTCTACATGTCAATGTGGGAAATGTTGAGACAAAATCCAAGGAAGAAGAGGTAGAGAGGAGCCTGTGGTGTTTGTTGGCACTATGAGAAGCCTGCAAAGGGAAGTGTAGAGCTATAGGGAAGAATATGAGAAGATCACGAAATCTCAGGAGGATATGCTACAGAGTCTGAACATGTTGCATAAACAAGTCAACAAGGACTCTGGCTCAAATCAAGCAACCAATATTAGGCAAGTGGCAGCATCTAGATCCCATAGCAGAAGGGATGATCATGGGAATTACAGACAATCAAGAAGTATGAGCAAGCATAATCATTCCCTAAAGCAATCAACTAGAAGAGCTCATGCAATTTCATGGCTATAGAGCAGACCAAGTGTGTCTCATGTTAGGAGGCGGAGAAGAAGGCCCGAGTCATACATTTTGCAAGGTGAACTCGGGAAAATCAAGCCACCAACTTTTAATGGTGAGCATAGAAAGGGAGAAAAGGTTGAAGCATGGTTGTTGTAAATGAAGAAATATTTCGAACTGCATTATTACCCCTTAAGGGTAGAAACCATAATTGCAACTTACCAATTGCAAGGAAGGGTAGCCATGTGGTGGGACTAGATTAAGTAATCCAAACACCTTGATGAGAAAAAGGTCTCATGGAGGCATTTCAAAGGATATTTCCAAGAGAAATATTTGTCGGAGAATTAACATGAAAGAAAGATGAAAGAGTTCTTTGAACTTAAGTTGGGAAGCATAACAATATATGAATATGAGAAGAGATTCTTTGATTGGTTGAAATATGTGGGCTTCATCAAGGATGAGAAGGTCAAAATCCAAAGATTTCTAAGTGGGTTACCCTCTTTCTACAATGACAAAATGCATTATGATAACCCCGAGACTTTGGAAGATGTCATAAGGAGAGAAAAGCATCTTTATGAGAAGAGCAGAGGAAGGTCGGTCTTCCAAAAATCTTGGAATGACAAGACGAAGGGTAAAAGGAGCAAAGGAAGAAGGATTTTAAGCCACCCTTTTTTCAGAAATAACTCCCAAGCAAATCAACAAGGATAGTTAGCCCAAAATGAACCCAATATGGCAGAGTCATTTGGGAAAAGGCCAAGACAACAACCCATGAAGTGTTGGGGCCGTGAGGGATATCACTTGTATATGGACTTCCCTCACAAAGGTGAAAGAATGAGGATTGTCCACAATATTTAGGAGGCTGAGATAGTGGAATACATGGGAGGAAACATGCCAAGGATTTATTGAAAAGCTAAAGGCCAAATATAAAAGAAAATGTATTTATACAATATTCTTTATTTTTTATTCCATGCTCCTTAAGATTATAACAATGTGTATAAATACACGCAAATGAGTAAAGTCACGTTTGTTACACAATTGAGAGTGACTTTACATTAACAATAAAATTAATTTAAACATAATACAATAAAGTATATTACAAGTCATCCCTTCCTAAAAAGATTTGTCCTCGAAGCATAGGTAAAGACAAATGCTTGGATCTAAACTCCTCATTTTCCCAAGTAGCTTCATCTTCTGATACGTTTTTCCATTTGATCAGATACTCATTAACTCTTCTAGAATGCGGAATTTGGTTCGTACTTCTAAGATGCCTTCAGGAAGTAAGATTAACTTTCCTTCTTCATCTAAAAGAGGCAATTTTGTTTGTGTATGGACGGTAGGACCCAACTTTTTCTTCAAACAAGAAACATGAAAAATGTCATGCAATTTTCCTTTATTTGGAATATCAAGGGTTCAAGCAACTTGACCAGTTTGAAACATGAAAAATGCCATGCAATTTCCCTTTATTTGGAATATCAATGGCATAAACAACTTGATTGATTCTCTTTCGAATTTGATACAGTCTATAAAACTTAGGAGCTAGATTGTATTTCTTGTAATTTTTAAGAGAACTCTTTTTGTAAGGTTGTAGTCAAACAAACACCCAATTTCCTACCATAAATTCTCAGTCAGTTCTTCTTTTGTCATATTGTTGTTTGATTTTGTTCCTTGCTTGTTCGGGGTGAGCTTCGAGAGTGCGTAAAATTTCATCTAATGTAGCTAGATAGTCTTTCATGGTAGGAACATTGGAATTGATAACATATTCCTTAATTGAGGGAGATAGATACCCATACAATGCTTCAAATGGGGACATTTTTGTTGGGGTGTGATATGTACTATTGTACCACCATTATGCAAGATGTAACCAATTAATCCATTGTGTTAGACAATCATTCACAAAATTCCTTAGGTACCCTTAAAGACATTTATTAACTACTTGAGTTTGGCCATCTGTTTGGGGATGGTATGAAGTAATCATGGTTAAGGATGTCCCAACTTGGTGAAATAGTTATTTCCAAAAATTGATAGTTAAATAGGGATTGTTGTCACTTACGATAACCTCGGGAAATCCATGAAGCTTAAAAATATTTTTAACATAGCTATCAATGACTTGGCTAGCCTTGGATTTTCCAGAAATCCCAACAAAGTGGGCATATTTGGTGAGTCAATCTACAATTACAAATATAACGTATTTTCCTTCAAAGGTAGGAAGACCAGTAATAAAGTCCATAGATATTTTGGACCATTTTTGGACTGGAACATGAAGGAGTTGAAGAAGACCTAGAGGGGCGATTGTTTCAAACTTTTGTCGTTGACAAGTGTCGCATTCTGCCACATATTTATAAATGTCGAACTACATACCCTTCCAAAAGAAGGACTAGCATATATTGTAGAAAGTTTTGAAAAAACCCACCTGGCCTACTGGCACATAATCGTGATTTCCTTTCAAAACTTCGAGTTTGAACTTGGAAGAGTTGGGTAAAAATATCCTTTATTTGTACCATAGTATTTCATTCTTCCAAGAGAATTTAGGATTTGTAGTTGGATTGCTTTCAACTTCCTCTATTAGCTTCCTTATCTATGGATTCTTTACATACTTGGTTTGAATTTCTGAGATCCATTCGACAATGACTCTAGAAATAACGCATAATGTAGCGTCACTGTCAAGTTTCCTCGATAACCTATCCGCAGCCAAATTCTCCCTTCCTTTTTTATAAAGAATATCGAAGTCCAAGACCTGGATTTTACTCACCCATTTTTGTTGCTTTAATGAAAGGTTCTTCCGAGTTAGAAAATACTTCAAGCTATTGTGGTCTGTTTTCACGAGAAATTTCGTTCCCAACAAGTATTGTTTCCATTTAACCAGGGCATGCATAATTACCAACATGTCTTTGTCATACGTTGATTTTGTTTGCTCCCTTGGTTTTAATTTTCAAATTTCGAATGTGATGGGATGATTATATTGCATAAGAATGACACCTAATCCTACTTCTGAAGCATCACATTCAAGGACAAATGTTTTGGAGAAATTTGGTGTTGTTAAAACTGGGTTGGCTGTCATTAAGAGCTTCAACCTTTTAAAACAAGGCTTCAACTTTGTCATTCCATTTAAATGCATCTTTTTTCAATAGTGATGTTAATGAGGCCACAATTTGTTCATAGTTTTGAACAAATCTTTTGTAGTACCCAATAAGACCAAGGAATCCTGTAACACCATGTTTCCCCTAGTTTGTAAAAATAACTATACTGGCCAAGAACGGTGGCAAACTCAAAAATGTGAATGTGCGATGTGAATGGACCTTGTGAAAAAGGTCGATGAATGTGAATAATATATATATATATATATATATATATATATATATATTGCAGGACTGCTAAGAGGGGATATGTTGAAAAAGAGACCACGATGACTGAAGAAAGGTGGTGGAAGGCACCTGGAAAGGTGGCGTTAACTTCCACCAAAACCAATACCGTATTTGGATCCACTGGCCCGGAGAACCAAGAGCGGCTCACCGGCCCCGAATTAAATGACTCGCCGGGATTGGTAGGTAAATGACTCCTCATGAGTAATGAGGGATGGGGGGGGGTGAACCGCCCATCCGTAGAGCCGTCAAGACTGACCAGTGCAAGGGAAATCACGCCACACACAATCTCACAAGAGGAAAAAGGCGTGAGGGAGAAGCGAGAAGGGGGCAGACGCGAGGGAAGGAAGAGAACTCTGGAAAAATACAGAGTGAGTGATAGCAGAGAAGAAGGAGAGTAACCTTCGTTCTCGATCACTGGAAAATAGAGACGCAGTCTCGCAGCATTGTGGTCTCAGCACGGGGGTGGCTAGTGGTAAATCCGTTGGGAGTTGTTGAGCCTACGGTTGGGTGGAAACGAGCACCCCTCTCAGCAGTTGCATCACTTCTGGTGTTTTTCTGATAAGTGTTTTTCATCTTGTATCTTGAAATGTATATTCTAACATTTATGCTCATAAGCTGTGAAATCATGAAGGGTTTCAGTATAAGACTGTTTGTGTAATGTTTGATCAGAAATGTTGGTTGCATGCTTTTGTTGGAAGGACCGCATATGGCTTACGTTTATAGATAGATTTGTACACACACACACACACACACACACACACACATATATATATGCATATTGAATTAATTCAGACTTCGAGTCTGTTCTCGAAAAATCTATACCTTTATTCATCCCCAGGAATACCCGGAATAGATCTCTCCACAGAGATATCCTTCTTGGAAATCTTATCAAGAACCTGGAAAATAATTTGAAGGCGCAAGTCTTAGTAACCCTATACGAGGAAGAATGATCCTCCTGAAATCCCGAAATAGCAACGTAAGGATAGGTATCGATCGACAAACGAGATCCCATTGAAAGATCTGTGGTCATTCATGATCGTTAGGTTGGAGGAAGAAACGAGGGCGTTCCATGCCTTAACCCCTTTCCTTTATCTTCGTGAGTGGCGAAGAAATCAGGACCGTAGATCCCCAAGGTCCGTGAGAGAATCTAGACCATTGGTTTTTCCACGTCCATGGAGCAGTGGGAGAGTGCACAACGTGGGACCGATTTGAACCGTCAGATCTTAGTTAGAAAACCCGACAGCCGTTGGATCTGTCAGGAGATGCATGAGGGTTAAGCCCTTGTGAACAGGGGCGAAAGTCCCGAGAAGGAGTTCGTATCGAGATTTCGGCATTCGGGAAGTCGGGAGTCCGGAGGACGAGAGTCCGGGCACTCAACATTAGAAGTCCCAAAATAGCGAAAGGGGATTTGAGCCGTCCATCTGCAATAGGACGCGTGTCACGGAATCATCCGTTTCGGAGATTCGGGCACCGGGAGTCACAGAGGTGAGCGCCTAGCCTGTGCGAGTGGCGAAGTCGTGAAAGAACCCGAGTCGTCCGTTGGAGGGAGGACACGTGTCACAAAATCACCCATATTAGGGATTCAGACATTGAAAGTCCTAGAGGGAAGTCTTTCGACTTCGCGGGTGGCGAAGTCGCGAGAGAATCACAACCGTCCATTTGAGGAAGACAAGTAGCACCTTATTGTGTGCGCAGACCCTGTAGGAATCAATGAGGTCGAGGAAATCTTTCACGGTTCCAGAGAAGAGAAGCTCGGTAGGGATAGTGCCATTTTGTGCATAGAGCCTTAGCTGCAAACATCGTAGAAGAGAAGCAAAGGTCGAGACCTTTGATACTTAAGAGATCTTGCAAGGAGAAGGAAGAGAAGCGCATGCTTAAGGAGGAGCTACGATTGTCGTTAGATCGACTGGAGCGAAATAGATCTGGGTTGTCGAAAATGTACATCCAAACACGCACAAAAGAGAGCAGAAATGGACAGCAGAGAGACTTCGTAGAGAAGTGTCGAAATGTCGTGGTTCGTTGGATCGTAGTGAGTTGCGAGGGAGTTAAGTCGTAGAAGTAGCCATGGGAGAAGCTGTATGGATGGTGGAGACACTTCGAGATAGAAGTGGCGAACAACCGATATTCGTTGGATCTTGCAAGGTTGCAAGGCAGTTAGGGTCGGGGCAGTCCCGAAGAGGTCTGAGTTTGGGATCTCGTATCTCGGGGTTTCGCAAGAAGAGAGCACAAGAGTTGGGTGCTTCAACTCACGAAGTTGCGAAGTGCAAAATCGCGAGGGGAAAAATATGAACCGTTGGATCCAGGAACGGGAGGACCATTGGATTGGGGCCTTATCGCGCGTATCGTGCATTCGGGGGTTCGGAGGTTGAGAGGACCTCTTCTCGACATCAAAAGTCGTGAAGTGCCAAGAGATGAGGCACAAGTGAGGAACACGTGGCAGAACCACATGGTGGGGCCCGCGTGGTTGACAGGCAAACGCGTGTTGCATGGAGAAAGGAGTCAATGCTCTGTTGACTTCTCACGTCTCGAGGATTCACAGAGTAAGAGCACGGGAGCTCAACCCTCCGAATCGCGAAAGTGTGAGTAGCGAGAGGTGCTAGTGTTTAGCCTAGCCAGTGGTCACGCACGAAAGGCGCTGACAGAAAGGAGCTATACCCATTTCATGATCTCGGGTATCGCCAGATTGGGAAGGAAGAGTCGAGAGTTTCGACTCATGAACTCACGAGATGGCGAATTGCGACAAGTGCCTTTGGGAATAGGCCTTGGTCATAACGTTGTGGTTGCTTGGGAAAGGTGGAGCTCGTGCCTGGTGTTGTTCACACAGGGGAGCTACCGAAAAGGACCTGTGGACCAAGGCATAACCCAGCGGGCTAAATTCCTGATCGAAGCCTCTTCGGCAATTCGACATTCGGGGTTTGTAGAGCCGAAAGTCTCGACTCGCTTATAACACTGAGTCGCGAAATGTGAAAAGGCGCCTAGTTGTTTGACCTGTGATCAGGATCAACGATCACATGGAGGTGGAAAAGGGGGAGAACTAGCCTGTGCTAAGCCCCGTAGGATTTTGAGGATTTTGACCCTCGAAAATTCGGCGAAAAATCTATTACACCGCAGTGGGGTTGTGACAAATTGGTATCAGAGCATGGTTACAACACTCGACCTGCTTGGGCTCATGAACGAATTGTGCAGAAGCTCCATTCAGAACATTCCTAAAAAGAGTAAACCCCCCTGTCTTAACCTTCCTAGTTAAAAGACGAAGTTAAGAATGAAAAACCCCTATTGTGTGTGTACATGTGAAAATATGAATTATGTACTGGCTATAAATAAATATAAATATTGACTAACAACTAGCATTTTCCTTTTGCACACAAGCAGAAGATCAACCACGGAAATCATCAACGCATAGTATGGTGACTCACCAAGAAGTGGGAGAAGATTCCCACAATAGAGACGAAGAGTCTGACGAAAGGAGGGCAGCAGGGACCCCTCCAGGTCTAGCCGAGACTGTGAGGAGCCTCATGGTTGAATTACAAAGCTGTAAGGCCGATAATGAAAGGATGATGAAAGAACAAGAAAACCAAACAGAAATTAACGCAGTTTTACTGTAGATTTTATCCGATCTACAAAGACAAATGCAGCATGAACCTGAAACTCAGAAACATGGTCATATCAGTGGTCACACTGAGAGGAGCACCTCGAAAAAGGTCCACCCCAGAGGTAAAGGACAAGCGCCGGATGATTCCTCTGAGAAGGAAGTTGGCGATTCGGAGGGCTCTTCTAGCAGTAGAACTAGTTCCTATTCCCGAAAGAAACAGAAGAAGCAAAAGCCGTCCAAAGGTCGTAAATTCGAAGAATTCAAAAAAGCCAAACCACCCTCCTTCGACGGTGAAATAAAGAAGGGAGAGGAAGCATAGGCCTGGCTACTTGGACTAAAGAAGTATTTCAGAGTCCACGACTTTTCAGAAAATATGAAGGCCCTAGTGGCCACCTTCAACTTGAATGGAAAGGCTTGCATTTGGTGGGAAGAACTTAAGAATGTGAAAGGGGTTCACGAAGAGGACCTGTCTTGGGAATGGTTTGAGAAATACTTCCGAAAGAAGTATCTGTCGGAAAAATATTTCGACAAAAAGACTAAAGAGTTTTATGAACTCAAAGTGGGACAATTCACTATAGAAGAATATGTCAACAGATTCCTCGATTTGTTGAGGCATGTACCCTATATTAAAGCGGAAAAGGCAAAGGTGCAATGCTTCATCAGTGGACTACCCAAGGACTACCGGAACAAAATTGAATTTGATGAGCCAAAGACCCTAGAAGGCACTATTCAAAAGGCAACCTATTGTCATGAATAGTTTGGACATCGAGCAGAACCTTGCGAAGGATGGAAACAGAGGATAGTTCCAGATTTCAGAAAAGGGGAATTAAATCCCCAGGATTTAAGAACTATAAGAAGAACATAAGAATGAGCTTCCCAGACCAGAGTATGCACCAACAGAATTTTCCCTCCTTGAGCGGAAATAAAACTTCTGGACCCATATCAGTGAAGACTGATAACCCAAAGAGAGAACCTTTGAAATGTTGGGGTTACGGGCAAGAACATCTATTGAGAGACTGTCCACACCAACAACAGAATAGTCGGAGGATTTATAACATCCAAGAAACTACTACCGTCAATGATGTGGCTAGGAGTGTGCCACAAATTTATGCAGCCTTGGATAATAACCAAGCCGACCACCAAGCTTCAGTAGTGGAAATAGAAGGTATGATTTCCAACCATCTAGTGTCTATTTTAATTGACCATGGTTCAAATTTGAGTTATATAGCCCCTAAAGTTGTTGACAAGTGTAAACTATGGCCACAAAAACATACCAAGCCATGGTTGGTACAGTTAGCCACTGGCACCAAAAGGAGGATATCAGAGGTCATACCAGCATGCCAATTAATGTTGGGTGAATTCCCCACCCAAACAAACCTTAACATATTACCCCTCGGATCATATGATCTGCTAATTGGTATGGACTGGATAGCTGCCCATAAAGCCAGATTGGACTGTTACCATAAAACCTTAGAATGTGTAAGTAAAGAAGGGAAAAAGATAACCCTTCAAGGGATCCGAAAACCTCTCTCAGTGAGACAAATATCAGCTCTGTAAATGAGAAAGTATTGTCGAAAGGGATGTCCCCTATATGCAATACAGGTGTTGAAAAAAATCGAAGGTGACAAACCAAGCCCTGACGATCACCCTATCTTGATAGAATACAAAGATGTGTTTTCGGAAGAGGTATTGGGTTTACCTTCGAGAAGGGACATAGACTTCTTGATAGAACTTGCACCAGGAGTGGTGTCGATGTCTAGGACACCCTACCGAATGAGCACACTCGATTTAGTTGAACCCAAGATGCAATTAAAAGAAATGATGGATAAAGGCTATATTTGACCCAACATGTCTCCGTGGGAAGCACCAGTCCTGTTCGTGAAAAAGAAGGACGACACCCTTAGATTGTGTATAGATTATAGGCAACTCAATAAGGTAACCATAAAGAAGATGTACCCCTTGCCCAGGATCGATGATCTGTTCGATCAATTGGGGGGTGCGTCTATTTTCTCAAAGATCAATTTGAGCTCGGGATACCATCAAGTCTGAATCAAGGGTGAAGACATCCATAAAACTACCTTCCGAACGAGGTCCGGTCACTATGAGTTTGTGGTGGTGCCATTTGGGTTGACCAATGCCCCTGCCACTTTTATGTGCCTGATGAACAATGTACTCAACAAGTTCCTAGACAAAATTGTGCTTGTTTTTATTGACGATATATTAATTTACTCCAAGAACAAAAAAGAGCATGAAGAGCATCTTAGACTTGTGCTGCAAGTGCTAAGAGAACATCAGCTCTATGCCAAATT
>JZKD02S1672837.1:552802-598177 GCA_000966675.3 Picea glauca | reverse complement strand
CATACTGAGAATGTATGTGATGGATAAACCATCAAGGTGGGAAGACTACCTGCATTTGGTAGAATTCACCTACAATAATGGGTATCATGCATCATTGAAGATGAGCCCATTTGAAACACTTTATGGAAGAAATTGCAACACTCCAGTGAGCTGGGATAATCCAGCTGATAGAGCATTAGTTGGGCCTGAACTGCTCAAAGAGATGAAAGATCAAATGATAAAAATTAAACGAAATCTGAAAGTTGCCCAAGATAGGTAGAAAAGTTACGCTGACAGTAACAGAACCCATAGAGAATTCAAAGTGGGTGACCATGTTTTCCCGAAAGTGAAGACTAACAGAAGTTCCCTGAAGTTGGGAAGCTGCACCAAATTGGCAGCAAGATTTTGTGGGCCATTTGAGATCCTGGAAAGGATTGGGCCAGCTGCATACATGCTTGCATTACCTGCATCTATGACTGTACATAATGTGTTTCATGTTTCACTGCTTAAGAAATATGTACCTGATGCTAATCATGTTATCGATTGGAATGTGATTCAGGTGGAACCAGAGGGTGTCCTGTAAGTGCATCCTGTGCGCATATTGGACAGGAAAAGCAAACAGCTCCGGAATTGAGCTATAGAGCTTGTAAAGGTCCAGTGGACCTGGTACGGTCCTGAGGACGCGACATGGGAGCATGCAGATGTTATGCGGGCAGAGTACCCGCATCTTTTTGAAAATTGTTGAAAAGCTTGCAGATGCTGTGTAAAGTTGCATTGAGGACAGTGCATAAATAAGGGAGGGGGATTGTAATGTCCCCAAGGCCAAGCCCAATTGTAAATCTGATGTATAAAATGAATTGTAAATATGTGTTATAGGCTGGTGAGCCAAGTTTGTATAATCCGGTGGGCTTATGTGATTGTTAGGCCAGAGAGCCTAAGGGTTGGAGGCCAAGGGCTTGATTTTGTACTTGTATGTATGCAACACATTAATAAATATAGACACCGACGCGTGCAGACCGACCAGATGAATGAGTGATGGGGGATTGAGCTTCCACAGAGTGGGCAAGGAATTAGGGGTTGGAAGGTGGGAAGAGGGGCTAAGTGTTGAGCCTAAGGGCCAAGCCTAGGGGCTTAAGCCTTGGGAATAATATTTTATTATTATTCCAAAAAGCCACATGAATTATGTGAGTGTGACATTTTATCTTAAGTTTTTGGGAAGGACGAGGGACTGCCAAAGGGGAAGGAATGCATGCTGAATGGAACGCATGCAGTTCCATGGGTGACAAGTGTCAACCCTGGTGCATGTGAATAAAACGACCAAGATGAGCCATGAAAGGGTTCCTCACCCATTCCACCCTACTGCTTGAGCGTGTACGGAGTGTTGAGAAGTACGACGAACCCGAGTTCTACAGAGAACCTTCGTGCGTCTCTGTGATCCGAAAAGCCTTTGTTTGGCTCTGAGAAAACTCGTGTATACCTTCGTATTGAACCATAAGCCCATGATTGATTCCGGAAGAGCCGAATTCACCCCTATTCTGAAAGCCGAGAAGCTTGTGTTCGTTTATGAAAAGGTCGGATTTATCCTCTCCGTCCTGAGCCGTGGAACCCATGTCATTCCCTACGTGGATTGTTTGTCACGCGTTTCCCAGAACCAACACTGTGAGACCTTGCACCATTGCTAAGCCTGTTTGGGAAGCCCCTATTTGTTTTTCTGGTTGGCTATGGTGGCCACACAGATCTGGACTGCGTGTGGCTTGCTGGCCAGTGCAAGTTTTCATTGAGCCTGTGTATGACCTCTCTTCAGGTGAGGGAGGTGACTGTTGTTGGAAGAGGCAGGTTGTGAGGCCTGTGAGCAATTCTCTCCAGGTGAGAGAGTTGGCTAGGAAGTGGTTTCTTCCAGAGAGTGTCCAGCACCAGCTTCGAGCTCTGAGACTTCCTGATCCGGCCTATTGTCGAGACCTAGAGAGGGAGGTTAGCACTGATGGACTATGCTTGTGAAGGTGTATACTCCCGGGCGAGATAGGTATGTGGGGAATGAGAGTCTAGTAGTAGTGGGTGTAAGATGGCATCTTGGGAAGAATCCTTTCGGTTTTTTGTGTTGTTTTCCCTGTAACCTCAGCCTAGCCTAGGATTCCTTGCCTTGGAGTGGAGCTTAGTTTCAGTTCGGGGGTGACCCATTGTTGAGCTGATGAGCAGTGCGGTCTAAGGCTGGGAGGTTCGTGGAAGGCCTGCACGTAGTTGGTGGAATCTACCACTGTTTCGAAGATAAGTATCAGATGATGTTTAATTATGTATTCTGCTGTGTATTTCAATTTAATGTTAATACTATTGATTGCTGATTATAGCTGTAAATCTTATGTTTACTTTGAGTTTAATTGAATCTCTTGATTAAATGCATGTTATTACTATAATGTCGGTATGAGCTATATACAAAATGGTGTTATAGTTTTATTTAAGAGCAATTAAGCCTTGGTAACCGAAAGGTGGTGTTACATTTCCAGTGTGAATTATAATTATTGGGGCTTATAATACCATTGGTTAATGCTTCAAACTTGATTCTAATGTCATTGTAGTTTCTACTACACTCTGCTAATCCTTCGTTCAGTTTGAAAATTCTAGCATCCAACGTAGTATTTCTTGCAACAGTTACTTGCTTAGTTACTTGAGTTATAAGGCCCACAAAAAATTCGTTAAGACCTTTGGTCAGCTCCAACATGGAGGGAGCATTGTCATTTGATCCTCTTACCTTTTTCTTTGGTTCTCTGGCCTTTTTTTTGATCTCCTCATTGTTGCATGCTGGTAAGAAGGTTGCATGTCGCACCAGGTTTACTTCTAGAAAACAAAGGGGAAGAGGGAAATGGAATTCATTTACAAACCAAGGGACAAGGGAATCGTGGTTGAAAAGGTCGGAATGGGTGACAAATGTTGGAGTGGGAAATGAAATATGTTTACAAACTAAGGGACAAGGGAATCGTGGTTGAAAAGGCGGGAATGAGTGACAGATGTTGGAGTCGTTCACCCCAAATATGTTGGATCCATCCACCCGTGAAGGTTGATAGAGATAGGATGAATTGATTTATGAGATAAGGAGTGATGCGAGGGTCAAGACCTGAAGAAGGAAATGCAATTTTCTTACAAAGGGAGAGTGTGACGAATAAACCAAGGGAGCAAATGAGGAAATAGAGAGAAGTGAGTGCAAATGGGAAGGGGTGTGGGAATGGAATTGAGTGTGAAATGGAAGGGGTGTGGGAAGGGTACATGAGGAAATGGCACATTGAGGGATCAGATAAGGGTTGCAAAAGTGAAGGAAATGACAAGCAGGTGGATTGGTTGAGGGTGCGCTCAGAAATACAAGGCAAGTGGTGGATTGGTCGTGGGGTTGAAGTCGCGGGATTAGTGGATTGGTCACGGTGTTTGGTCATTGAAGTCAAGGTTGAAGTTGCAGAATGGGGGATGCGACAGGTGGTGGGAAGTGAATGCGAAATGGAACATGAGGAAATGACACAATGAGGGAAGTGACACATCGAGCATTTCAAAATGCTATGGGACTAGAGGAGCGATGCAATAGAGAAAAGAGGGGTGGATGCAGCGAGAGAAACACGAGGATGGATGCTCTGATACCAATTGAAATTTGAAGGAAGGATATGAAAGAAAATGTGTTTGCACGATATTTTTTATTTTTTATTCCATGATCCTTAAGATTACAACAACGTGTATAAATCATGCAAATGAGTAAAATCACATATTTTACACAATTGAATGTGACTTTACATTAATAGTATAATTAATGTAAATGTAATATAATAAATTATATTACATTTATGCAGCCTTGGACAACAAGCAAGCATAATATCAGTCCCCCATGATTGAAGTGGAAGGTAGGATTGATAACCAATCCATAGTGATTTTAATTAATTGTGGAGCTAGTCCTGGTTACATAAATCCTAACATTGTTGAAAGATTTCACTTACAAAGAAGTAAGCATAATAAATCTTAGTTTGTTCAACAAGCTACGAGGGCTAAGAGGAAAATTAGTGAGTTGTTTAAGGATTGTCCAATAGACACGAATGGACTCAACACAAAGGTAGATGTGAACATCATACCATTGGGTTCATGTGATTATTTAATTGGCATGGATTGGTTGGAAAAACACCATACTATCCTAGACTATTACAACAAGACAATCAGTTGTCTTGATGAAGAGGGGCAACAAGGCAAGGTTCAAGGCATTCCAAGAGTTGAAGCTAATAGAGATATTTTAGCCATGCAGTGAAAAAGAGTTTCAGGAAGGGATGTCAAATTTTTGCAGCCCATACAAAAGAGATTGTGAGAGATAAAATGACAAGTATTGAAGACTATCCAATATTGAAGGATTTTGAAGATGTTTTTGGGGACATTCCAAGATTGCCACCAAAGAGAGACATTGATTTCTCCATTGATTTTGTGCCAAGAGATGCCCTAGTGTCCAAAACACTTACAGGATGGGCACACTAGAATTGAAAGAGTTGTAGATGCAACTTGAAGAACTGTTAAAGAAGGGGTATATACACCCAAGTGTGACACCTTGGGGTGCCTCAATTCTTTTTGTGAAGAAAAAATATTAAACCTTAAGGTTGTGTATTGATTTGAGATAGGTGAATAAGGTCACCATAAAGAACAAGTACCCCTTGCCAAGGATTGGTGATCTATTTGATCAATTGAAAGGTGAGAGAATATTTTCCAAGATTGACTTGAGATCAGGTTATCATCAAGTGAGACTAAAGGAAGAAGATATCAATAACATAACATTTAGGACAAGATATGGGCATTATGAATTCACGATAGTGCCATTTGGGCTATCAAATGCCCTTGCTATTTTCATGTGCCCAAAGAATGGAGTGTTTAGGGAATACTTGGACAAGTTTGTAATTGTGTTCTTAGATGATATGCTCATCTACTCTAAGTTAGAGGAGGAACATGAGCAACATTTAAGAATGGTGCTAAAACTTTTGAGAGAGCATAAGTTGTATGGAAATCTAAGTAAATGCATTTTATATCAAAATAAGGTTCATTACTTGGGCCATATTATTTTAGCAGATGGGATAAAAGTTGATCCCGAGAAGATGGATGCCATTAGAGGATGGCCAACACCATGAATTGTGATAGAGGTAAGATAATTCATGGTTCTTGCAGGGCATTAATGAAGATTTATAAAAGGTTTTTCAAAGATTACAAGCCCAATTGCTTATTTGCAAAAGAAGGGAGTGAAATTTGAATGGACTCTCGAATGTGATGAAAGATTTATCAACCAATGCGCCAATATTGAATATTGTTGACCCCAATGAAGACTTTGTTGTGTGCACAAATTTTTGCAAGGAAGGGATTGATGGAGTCCTCACACAAAAGGATCATGTGGTATGTTATGAGTCCCAAAAATTAAAAGAGCATGAGAGGAATTATGCTAGCCATGATCTAGAATTAGCAACCATTATTCATGTGCTAAAAAAATGTAGACAATACCTCATGGGGAGGAAATTTGAGCTAAGGATAGACCAATGTGGTCTGAAACATTTGTTTAAACAACCCACATTAAATTCCCAACAAAGTAGATGGCTCGAATTTCTTAATGAGCATGGATTTGAAATCAAACACATCAAAGGCAAGGAGAACCAAACGGTGGATGCACTCAACAAAAGAGTGCATGAGATGCATTTGGCAACCATCAACATGTACAGGATTGATTTGAAAGACAAAATTTTAGAAGCAACAAATTTAGATCAACACTATTTTA
Source organism: Picea glauca (assembly GCA_000966675.3). Lineage (NCBI taxonomy): Eukaryota > Viridiplantae > Streptophyta > Pinopsida > Pinales > Pinaceae > Picea > Picea glauca. Next base: position 592,428 of record JZKD02S1672837.1, on the reverse strand, counting down.
AAATAAAAGAAACATTATAACATGGCAATTTATAATAGGATTTTAAATATTATGAGTTGCAAGAGGATGGAATCCTCACATGTATAGAGGTAAAGTATACGTGTCGAATTCCAGAGAGGTGAAAAATACAGTGTTGAGAGAATTGCACAATGTGTCATATGTTGGACACCCATGATATCAAAAATCCATTGTAGCTGTGAGGAGCCAATATGAAGAAATAAGTGGCTAATTATATCGTTGGGTGTCTAGAGTGCCAGAAGGTGAAGAATGAACATAGACATCTAGTTGGGTTGTTACAGCCATTGGCCATTCCAGAATGGAAATGGGAGGTAGTCACAATTGATTTTATTACCAAGGTGCCCAGAACAATGAAGCAACATGATTCCATCATAGTAGTGGTGCACATTTTATTCCAGTGAAGACTACTCATAAGAAAGCCAATATTGTAGAGATATACATGAAAGAAGTTGCCAAGCTACATGAAGTGGCGAAGGCAATAGTTTTAGACAAAGATCTCAAAGTCACATCCAATTTCTGGAAAGGTTTGTTTAAAGGATTTGGGACACATTTAAATCTCAATACAACTAAATCAAATGGGCAAACAAAGATGAATAACAAAATAATTGAAGACATGTTTAGAATGTATGTGATTGACCACCCACCCAAGTGGGAAGACTATATTCATTTAGTTGAATTCACTTACAATAATGGGTATCAAGCATCATTAAAAATGAGCTTGATCGAAGCTTTGTATGGTAGGAAGTGTAACACACAAGTGAGCTAGGATAACTAAGCAGATAGAGTTGTTCTTGGGCTAGATTTATTAAAATACATGGAAGAGTAGATGACAAAGATCAAACATAATTTAAAGGTTTGCTAGGATAGGCGGAATATTTATGCCAACACGAACAAAATTTTCAAATAATTTAAAGTGGATGAACATGTATTTCTAAAAGTGAAAGCGAAAAAAAGTTCGTTAATATTGGGTTGCTGCCCAAAGTAGACAGCAAGATACTCTGGGCCTTTTGAAATCTTAGAGAATATAGGGCTAGTTGCATACATGCTAGATTTTCCTACATCCATGAGAGTCTATAATGTATTTCATGCATCCTTATTAAAGAAATATGTGTCTGACCTTAACCACATAATTGATTGAGTTGTGATCTAGGTGGAACACGAACAAGATTTACGAGTGGAACCAGTGCACATCCTGGCTTGAAAATTCAAACTGCTTAGGAACAAAGAAATCATCCCGGTAAAGGTCCAACGGAACTACTACGATCCTAAATACACTACATGGGAGCACGAGGAGACCGTGCAGGAGGAGTACCCACAATTTTTTGTCAATTTTGAAGAAAACATAATATAAGAATGCAAGACTCCATTTTTGGGCAGCTAAAGTTTCAGAACCACATCACAAAGTCTTGGCCAACCTACATTGGGGGCCTTGATAAAAGAATGGTACAACCTGATAGATTGAGAGCAATGAAGGGGGTACAGTCCTTAGGTCAGTGGGTTGAGAGGAACAAGAGATTATGGTTGGAACTATTGCTAGAGTTGTGAAATCATGGAATTTTATTTTCTAAGTATTGTGATGTAAATCTGTATATGTATTTCGACTTAGTGTTGTGCACCGAGGATAATGCACAATTGTAGGGGAGAGGGAATGTAACATCCCCACTATAATCCCTAGTTTAATTAATGCATAATGTAGATATAATGTATGATTGTGGCCAAGCAATGTATATGTGAATTGTATTTCAAAATTTTAATAAATAAAATGTTATGGCAACTGATGGGGGACATGGAAAGAGATTGGGTTATTGGTAGCACATGGATGAGTACAATCAGTTTAGGGATGAGTGTGAGTCAAGAAAAGTAAGAAAATGAGAGGAAATTCGTATGGCTAGAGGGGGTAGTTTGGAAAGTTACGTTTTGCATGAGAAATGAGAGACAACAATAAGGCAGAGTGCACTGGAGTTGGAGCAACAATGGAGGACGAATATTGGAGTATTTTTGGAGCTAAAGACTGAAGAAGCAAGTTGTCGGGCTTGCAAAAGAACAATTTTTTCAAGATTAAAGAGTGAACTATTGTAAGAATCGCGCAACAAGTTATCGATGTTGTTTCCTGGTAGTGAGTTCCCAGTAGTGAGATTCCCAGTTACCTACGCTAGAGAGACCTAGATAAATGAATGGGACACTCGATGGACTAAGAGCAGTGAAGGGGTACATTCCTTGGGTTGGGCAGGTCGAGAAGAAGAGAGCTAGAGAAAATTCAGGATAGTTGTAGGAGAATACCAATGGGTTTTGGGATTATCTAAGCTATGAGTGGACAATGAGAGGCACCTTCTTTTTCGGATTCCTAACCCCAACTCGGGGGTGAATTGTTGTTGAGATATGGAACAACAAGTATATGGTTGGGTGGAATGTCCATCCCAAGCAGTCGGTTGCACTTTTGTTCTAAAAAGATAAGTGTTTATATGTTTTTTTGAGTTTAACTATCATTCATTTTACTCTGCGCATGAGAATGAATTATATGTTGTTTTGATGAATTTATTAGTTGTATTCATGTTATTTTAACATGTTGTAGCTGCATTTAAATAATGGTATCATCAAATAATTAAATCTGTGTGTTTTCTTGTAGCTAATAAGCTACAAGATATAGTAGCCAAATATTTTATTTTTATGTGTATTCCGCATGTAATGCACCTCAATAAAGCTGGGGAATGTTACACTCGGATACCATTTTTTAAGCATGTGCTAATAGCTCCCTTTATATTAAGGTGCGCCGTACGGAAACAAGAATTCTCCGCACTTAGTACCCTTTGTTTTAGCACAAAATGGGCCATAACCAACATTGTTTAGGAGTGAAACACGTACAACATATCGATGATTGTGAAATTTAAATGGAATAGTTATATATATTTTTATCCTTGTGTAGTCTCGTGCCCCAAAGACCATAAACTCGTACTTTGAAATCACTTACCACTTGAACTGGCACTCCATGTGTCTTGTTTGCATTGTGTTCCTTGCACTCATTAAAAATAGATGACTCTAAAGGATTAAAAAAAAATAAACTATGTGTACATAACTATAAATGACATTACAATAAAAATATAATATAAATGGTATCTTGGGAGTGTAATTCAATGCCTTTTATGATACACGATTAGGAATTTTTTCTTTGTGTAAATACCATGTTTTATATCCTTGAACTATACATTCACAAGTCAAGTGCTCTCGTGCATGTTTAAATGTTTGTACTACATTTATACCATGTTTATTATAGGGGCATCTTGTTATCTTCTCGTCCTTTGAATGCTCATTGGCACATTAAATGAATTGCTCAACCCCAGCTATATATTCTTTTAACATCCCATAGACAATCGATTTTCAAGTTGCAAAAATTTAAATAACTACAAGTTACAACCAAAACATTTTTGTATATCATAGTATTGGAGAATAAAATTTAAAAATTGTACCTATTCTTCAAATTCATCCAACACATTTTGTTTATTTGAAGATGCAACCAAAGATACTTAAAAATTGTGTGCGATTTAAAGTGAGTGAACTCACACCCAAAACAATATTTCCAAACATGTTTGTCATAATATTTTGTGATTTTTAAGCACCAAAATGAATGCCAATGAATAAGAGTGCCTTTTATTATTCTAGTTCATGGTATTCATTGTATGGTATTTGGAGTGCCTTGTTTATGTAAGGAGGGTGTCTCCCTCAATTCTTATGGTTGAAAGGAGGGTGTCTCCCTCAATTCTCATGGTTGAAAATCCACCAAAAGACCTTGTTGCTATTTTTTTGGCTTGAGATCTCTTATATTCTCTTAAGTAAGTGTTCTAAAGTGATTATATGAGGGTTTGATATTGTAAGTTTTCATCGAGGAATGAGCTATTGCAAAGAAAATAATGCAATTAAGGTATGATTAATTGTCTATTTCATTTCTTTGTGAATTTCTAAGCGAATTCTATTATATTGGGGGTGAATATCATAACGTTTTACCTCCTTACCCCAGGTTTAGTTTAAAATTTAAAGTTTGTAATACTTGGTTATGTTTTTTAGGATTAACCTCCATGTGATTCTTGCATAGTTCATATTTCCTAGTTCGATGCTCACCAACCAATCTTCAAAGATGTTTGGGGACTTCAAACACCAAAGGTAAGAGGAGAACTACTCAGTAGTAGCTTAGACTCCATAACACAATGGTAAGCATTGGGTTTCACTTTTTTTCTATCCATCTCATTTAATTTTTCCCCTATAAATTTTTGTTACAATGAACCTAGGGTTTATAGATCCATATTTTCAGAATTTAGGTTGCTTCTTCAAGTTCGCATGTTCTAACCCTTTTCCATATTTTACAACAAAATTGGGTTTTTATTGTAGGTCGGTCTCTTGAAATGGGTCAACATTAAATCAATATGTCTTTTATGGGTTAAATATAACGTTTTAATGCTTCATTTATGCATGGATTTAGCACCCACCTTCTTAAGCTACAAGCACAATTACAATAACTTAAAAAGTGTCAGGGTTTGAAAGCTTGGAATATGAATGAGTATGGTTTGATTGCAGATTTGGTTATTGGCTTTCCAATTTTGTACACGATTTTCACTGAATGAAGGGTTGAATATACAAAGTGATTCAATTTTTTTTTTCCTTGGTAAAAAAAGCGTAATTTTATTATATCAAGAAATAAATTACATTTTGTATATACACCTCTTGGTGTATTCTATTACATTTAAGTTTGCAGCGGAAGGCTACCTTTTGCATTTCATGAATGCTTCTGCACTTTGTTGCTTCCACAAAAAAATTGTTTCTTTTGATTTTCTGGAACTGGTATTGTTGTATGAGCTTCAACTGATCCTCATAGTACTATTTGCTTATGTTATTCATGACAAAATATACAAAATTTTGTTGCTGAAAATTGTTTAGTCCAAAAAGGGTCTATGCAAATATTCATTTGCTTGCTCATTATGATGTTCAATTATTTTCCATTGGCCCATAGCCAAATTAAGCCCCTCTTTTGACCGTTGGTCTACTTCTTTATTGTTTTCCCTATAGACATGTTGACAAACAAAGGTGTCAAAAGCAGTCTGCAAACGAGTAATGTCTTCCACCAAGGCAACAAGTCTTGTATTTAAGCATCTTTGTGTGCCTTTTATCCAATTTATGATGTTTAAAGAGTCCCCATAAACTTTTAAAGACATGCAACCTTTTTCAATGGTGAAGGCAATGAGTAGTTTAAGGCTCAAAAGTTCTACAAATTTGTTTGTTCCTGGCCCGAAACCGAAGGTCATAATGTAGTAGTGCGAAGTTGAAAGGTAGAGGAGTCCACCTCCACCACATAAGTTTTGTTGGGAAGCTCTGTCAAAGAAGCCCCAAGGGGAGGAACTGTCAATCACGACCTCTTGAGGCTACCTGGTATAAAGTCTAGGACTTTGAGAGAGGAAGGAGGGCAGACGGGAAACACTTTTTGTTGTTGTGATCTCAAGTGAAAGAGGGGTTCCTTTGAAAATAAAGGAATTCCGAGTGAGCCAAACGCCCCAGATGACCAATAAAGGAAGGGCTCTTAAATATATGAAGGCTCTTGTTTTACACCAAGTAAACCAGGAGTGTTCCAAATCCCTTCCTTCCCAAACACAGTGCAGATTTAACAATCTAGAAGTTTCCTTCCAAACTTTGTTGATGAAACTACACTTTAGAAAGGTGTAATAAATTTTCTCCTTCGGATTTGCAAAGGGAGCACCAGCCAGGGCCAACAAAGTTTCTCTTCTGGAGGTTATCCCAAGTCAAAGCCTTATTTTGTAGTACATTTCACATAAACAGTCTAGTTTTTTCTGGACTTTTAACCTTCCACAGTTTCCTCCACCACCAAGTAGGCTCTTGAAGGCTTAAATCTAAGTTATGTTTTAGATGACCCAGTTTTGGGGAATAAATCCCTGCGGGGGCTAGATCCCAAATCAATTCATCTTTGTTGTCCATGAGTTTAATCTGTGAGGACTTTAGACTGTAAATGTAACTTTCCAGTTCAAGTTTTTCTTCTTCACTAAGGCCCAGTCTGTTTACATCTATCCATCCCAGTGACCATAAGGTGGAGCGGTTGGGGTCCGCCAAAGTTTTTAAATGAGTAAAACCCAAGGAATGTGAGTGTTGTATTAGTTGCTCAGAAAGTATGTGTTTACCTTCACTTCCTGGCCAAGGGTCTTTCCTAATTCTGAAATGGTGACCATTATCGAGTTTTCAAGATAAACCATTTTCAATGAGTGGAAAGGCGTTTAGAATGGCTTTCTAGATCATCGAGGCCCCCTTTTTGGATTTTTGTTGAATTCTTATCCAAAACTCCAGTGGGACTGGTTCTATATACTTTTGGATAATGACCTTTGTCTAGAGACTAGAGGAATTTATAATGCACCATCCTCCCTTGGCCACTAGTGCTTTAGAAAAAAGAAAGATATTTTTCAGACCCCATCCTCCCATTGCCTTTGGGAAGACAATTTTATCCCAGTGGACCCAAAGAATTACATGAGCTTCCTTTTTTCCACTCCAAAGGAATTTTGAGGTGAGTTTTCTTGCTGCTTTCGGGATTCCTTTAGGGATCCAAGAGAAGGACATCCAATAAACCATGATAGCTTCCAAAATTGATTTCACCAAAACCAATCTCCTTGCACGTGAAATCCACCAGTGACTCCAAGTATTTAGTCTTTTTTCCATTTTCTTCAGGAGCCACTTCCAATATTCTTTTCTGTAATCATTGGGTTTTATAATGAAACCCAAGTACTTTAGCCCATCATCTAAAGTCTTTCTTTCGTACGGGAAAAATAAACTGTGGGCTTGCTCTTCTTATTCAGTTAGGAGGTATGTAGAGAGCGACGATTTTCTGTCATGGATTTGCATCCCTGTTGCTTTTGAGAAAAGAGAAAGGATGTTCCTTAAGACCTCAACTCCCCTTTTGGAACCTCCACTGAAAATTAAGATATCGTCCACAAAAAGGAGGCGTGTGAGAAACAATACGAGTGAGATTTTGATTCCGGAGAAGGTGCCTGCGCTTTTTGCATGAGATATTGCTTTGTTGAATCCTTCCATAACTAGGAGGAAGAGAAGTGGTGACAAAGGACACCCTTGTCACAGTCCTCTTTCTGAGGTAAAGAAAGGAGAAGTCGAGCCATTTATTAAGACTACAAAGGAGGTCATAGAAAGACAATTCATAACCCAATTAATGAAAGGAACATCAAACCCTAGATGAGTAAGTAATAACTGGATATACAACCAACTTACTCTATCATAGGATTTTGAGAGATAGATCTTTAACACTGCTCCTTTTAGACTTCTTGTCTTCATACTGTGAAGGCCTTCTTATGCTATACCTATGGCTTCATGGATTTGTCTTCCTTCCAGAAAGCCAAACTGTTGTTTCGAAATATTTTTAGATAGGATTATTTTAAACCTTCTAGCAATTACTTTTGAGACAATTTTGTAGGTACAGTTACAAAGAGAGATTTGTATGAAGTCATCCAGAGTCTCTGGGTTATCTGTCTTTGGGATAAGAGCAAGGAAAGTTGAGTTAAGGCTCTGTGGGATTCTGTCTGAAGTGCTTGTGTCCTCAAACATCTTCAACAAATCAGTTCCTACAATCTCATAACAACCCAGGAAGAATTCAATAGTCCATCCATGTGGTCCTGGGCTTTTATCTTTTCGAAAACTGTGAAGCACTTCTAAGAGCTCTTTTTCTGTAACTTCTTCCATCAAGAGCCCATTATCTACTTCCGCAACAAATATGGGAAAAAATTGTGCCACTTGGACTACTTCTTCTATAGAAGCTTGGGTTCCGCTTTGAAGAGATTTTGAAAATAATTTTTCCCTAGTTTTGACATTCCTTCAAAAGTTGTTTCCAATTTTCCTACCTGGTCCTTCAATTTCCAAATAGTATTGATGTTTTTTCTTTCTTTGGCGAAAGCTTGGAAGAAATTTGTGTTTTCATCTCCGCTCTCCAACCATATAGCTCTACTTTTTAATCTCCAAGAATCTTCCTTCTCCTTGAGTAGTTTAATTATCCTTTTCTCCAGATGAAGAAGTTTGATTTTTGATTCCGTTATGGCCGGAATTTGCCCTTCTTCTTCCAGGAATCTTTGTAATTCATATTCAATTTCTTTTAATTCCTTGTCCTCATTTTTCCTTTTTTGGAAAGCCCAGGGTTTTACCACCTCTTTTATTATTTTCAGTTTTTCTGTAAACTCGACAGCTGCCGACTGGGGTAAATCCTGTCTAAAGGGGATACAATGTTCCTTTATCAGTTCTAAGAAGGAGTCATCTTCAAGCCAGGTTTTGTTAAATTTAAAGGGACTGGCTGGCTTCTCAGAACCTTGTCTGAATTCCAGGAAAATTGGATAGTGGTCTAACATGCTTCCAAAACCAATCCACTGCTCAAAGGTTAAATGATTGTCCATAAGAGAGTCGTTTATCAGGAACCGGTCTAGTCTTTTTGCAGCACCTTTGATTCCAACCCTGTTGTTTTTCCATGCAGGATTGAGGAGTATAGGATCAAGATCCGTTAGTTTGCACTCCATAATTTTTTGACAGAAAAAATCTGCCAAAGGATCGGGCGTAGCGCTATTCCCCCTAGACTTCTGAAGGTCCCAGGGAGAGGTTTAAATCTCCCCCTAAAATTAACAACTCTTTGAAGAAAGAGTTTGAGAGAAGAGAGTCCCAAAATGGTTTTTTGTTCTGATAGGGTCCATAAATGTTAAGGATATGTATAACATCCTTGAGTTTTGGGGTCATAACCGAGATCTCGAGTCCAGAATCCAAGCCCCAAGTGTTAACGAATTGAATGTTATGTGAGTTTCAACCAGTGGCTAGTCCTCCAGATATGCCCATAGCGTCCACTGTAATAAATTTCCACCCTAGTAAGAGTAGTTCCAGGCTGGACTTTACTTCTTCACCTACTCCCATTGTTTCTTGTAGGAGTAACACATCTGGGTGTTTTGTAGCGATCATCCTTTTAAGGGCAGGTTTTTTGAGGGCACCCACCAAACCCCTACAATTGAACGACATGATCTTCATCCTGGAACCCTGTCCCAGGGCTTTGTTGCTCTAAGTGACCATTCAATAGATTGTTGTTTTCCGGCCAGATGGTCAATCTTGGCCTTTGATTGAGCTTTTGAAAACAAGGACTTTCTCCCGCGTCCTCCCTTGTCCATGGAGGAGATTTCCTCCTTTCCCAGTCCTGATGTGGAAGGGGCTCTTTTTTGTGATCTTAAGAAATAACGAGTAGAAGAAGACTCATTTGACAGGGAGGAGGAAGAAGAGGCTTCTTCAGAAAGGCAAAGACGCTTAGGGGGTGGGGGGGCAGGGCGTTCGAGAGGGAAGACTGCTTGTTGCATTCTGAGAAAGACTTGAGAAATGTATGGGATACATTGTTGATAGACAAGTTTTTCAGAGCCTCTAATCACTCCTTTCCCTCTAAAGTCAAAATTTTAATTAAAATTGTAATGGGAGGAGAGGAAAGTAGAGGATTACCCGAGACTAGAGACCTTGAGCTTCCTATATCTAGAGTAGTAAGGCTTGTTCTCTCCAATCCTTTCTCCGCAAATCTTTTGGTTGATGGAGTGCAATCCTTTTGTTCTTTGTCCTTTGAGGCATCTGTGGAGGGTGTTGGTACCGCTATAAGGGATGCTTCCTTTTCTGCACCAAAAGCTTGCCTGCTGCTTTTAGCTCAAGTTGTAGACTTTAGTTTTGATCTGTAAAAAGTGCCTCCTTTTGTTCTTAAGGGAAGGTGGCAATTTGCCACCATATGCCCATACTGGTGGCATCGTCGACATCTAAAGGGGACATTTTCATAGTCCAGTGATTGAGTATGTGTGTAACTCTCCAAGCTTAAGTCGATCTCCTCTCCAAGCCCTTCTTTGACATTTAGATTGACTAAAATCCTTGCAATTTTTTTTTGTTTTGTCTCCTCGAAGGATAAGTTTGCTTCAAGGAAGTCACCCAGGAAATTCCCGATGGATTTAAAATAATCTAGAGACCAGAACTATAGTGGAAGAGCTGTGAGTCGTACCCAGACATGGATTTTGTCTAGTTTCTCCCTGCTTGCATTGAAGAGGGGGCTTCAAGGCTTTAGCAAGAGGGGTGAAAAGTTTATGCTCCAATTTTTACCCAACACACATTTAACATGTTCTGGTTGGAGGAAATTGAAGGCAAACCAATTTCTTCTTAATTCAATAATCTCCGGGGAATAACCAAGGTGTTCTTCCCAAACCGACTGGGTCCAAGCAATAATGGTTTTGAGAGCAAAAAACCTGCCACTGGCTCTCCCAACTAGAGTCTGATTCGATAGCTGCACCAGCTTGTTCATGCTTATCTCTTCCCCAAGCACAAGGTTGCCAACTTTCCCTTTGGATTTGAGTCCTTTCCTTCTCTTCTTTTGTTGTGCACCGAGGAAGAAACCCTTCTTTCTTGTGGAAAGACCCTATGTTCTTCAACGTCCAAGAGAGACAAAATAAAAACTTTGGAGGGGGAAGGAAACTCCTACGAGGTCTCTTGACAAAACACCGCGTTTCTGTGGCCAAAACCTGTGATGGCACATAATTGTGCCCCCTCTGCCGAAAGGCTGCTACCTTCGAGTTCTGGGAAAGTAGAGTTAGCGAAGAGCATAGAAAAACCCCTTCCTTCTGAGAGAGTCAGTCAAGAGCTAGGTCGTCTGGTGAACTTGGAGCAGAGGGCAGGCTTCCATCTGAGATAAGGGGGTCCGAAACCAAGAAATTCAAAAAAGTTCTGAAGTAGCCAACATACGAGTCTGTCATGGACATGGAGAAAGAAGAGGAGGGATGCTTACCAAAAAAAGGGGGGGAGGCTCGAGGGAAGTGAGTAGAGTCTGACTGAGCGACGAAAATCCATTTGTCAGAAACCTCAGGCCAGGGTCAACCTCGCTTGAAGAAGGAGGGGCCACGTGTTCTGGCTCCTTGTCCAAGGTTAAACTGTCGATCCACGTCTGCAAAGAAATTGAGAGGAGAAACGAGGTAGTCACGGTCATGATAGATCACAACTACAGGTTTAGTGGAGGGCAAGTAAACCGCTTGAGCCTCCGCGGGTGAAGGAGAAAAATACAAAGGAGGGTTTCGAACCTTGCTGGGACAATGAGTAAAGGGTGACCGGAGAATTAACCACAACCTCGGGCCTCAAAATGGAGAAGAACCATAGAACCCATTGCGAAGTCCGTCGAGTATCAACTTATACAAAGTGATTCAATTATTTTCTAGAGCAACTTAATTACTACATGTCATAACCTACCCCAAGGAATGAATTGATGCTAAACAAGACCTAACGATTTGCTAAATAATCCAATGTTGCATATTTTATGGTGTTGTTTAAGGGTTTGATGAACAAGTATCATCTTCATTGGTTAATCAATTTTAATTTAGGTTTATGATCTAAACATGTTTTATAATCAAATCGATACATGGATGAATTGAGTGACTTTATTTCTAAGCTCACTTTGAACCTTTTGGGCTGAAAAATTCCTAAGTTAATGGGTTTAGAAATTGATCTTGCATGTATTATTTTAGATTTACATTAAACCCTTGTTTAAACAACTCTTATGCTCTATATTAATGATACAAGGTGTCAAAAATCTACTCTTTGATACTAATACTAAACTTTAACTTATTGAAATATTCACTTAACCATTCACCTAGTTTATTATCTAAAGCAACACAACCACTAGATTGATGTTGAAGTGCGCTCTTTACATGTAAAGGCCAACATTTCAATTTCCTTTTTGGAATATTCATGTGGTTTGAGGGATTTGGAATATTCACGTGGTTTGAGGGATGGATAAACTTTAATGATTTCACACTAAATATTTAAACAATTCTTTATCCTTTTGATTATTTTTGTTGTTATGAATCGACTATTGGTCATAAAATTGAGTTTAATGAGTTTTTTATTAGTCCCTACCAAGGGGTGAGAAGGGGCGAGGGACTATTAGTAATCAATTTTTCAACATTCTATTAGTACACCACATTTTAATCAAAGTTTTAAACTTTTCATAACATTTTCCAACTCACATTTAAGTTTTGTCCTAAATTTTAAGATTGAGGCCTTATTTGACCTCAAATTAAGGTAATTGGTTTCAATTCACTTCAAAACTTAAGAAGTAAGAGGCTTGAATCTTAGTGAACAGGATATGGTAGAAGCAAAGTAAATTAATGCTAAGTTTCAATTTAGCATTAATCCCAAACAGTAAATTCTTAAATGCTTAATGTTTGGATATACATATAATCATAGTCCATGAACAAAGTTTGATGTCTGTGAGCTACCAACTGCCCCCCACTTGCAAGTGAGCTACCAATTGTCTTCTACTTGCTAGTTTCCCTCCACTTTCCAAGTTCCCTCCACTTGATCAGTGACATGTAGCTTGCCAACACTATAAGTTGATTACACATGAGACTTGCGAACAATATGTCCACTACAATATGTTACAATATGTGGAGGCCTTATGTTTCACATTCTAGTAGAAGGAATGGCTATCACCAAGAAGATGCCAAAAGCTAAAGGTTGGACGGGTTTTCTCACATCGTTGCACTCCCATACCCGAAGAAAGAATGGGGAGTTCGAAGAACTTTGCTTCAAACACATTGTTAGCCATCAAGATAGGTAATCAAACCGTTCCATCTATAATTTATATAAAAAAAGAAAGAGATATATATTTTTTTCTATGTGTAATTATCATTGATTGTTTTGCTTATGACAAAAAAAAAAATACACTGTACTTACCTCATTTTTTTCTTCTGCCCTTCTTGCAGGCAAAAGGTTTCAAATTGCCAAATCGACTTGAGGGAGCTGGAGATAGTTCATCAACATCGACATAAAAGAGAGTCCTTTGAGTAGGGTGGGCCTTCTTACGTTCCGTTTGTTTTGAAAAGGCTGGTCTTCTTAAGCACCGAAGTCGTTGCATGTGAGCAATGTCTACCATCCAACGCGAGCAAACTAATGTCATCCAACGTGAGCAAGCTGATGTTGTGTACTAGGCGTGTGCCTCAACAAGCCTTCTCTCCCGTGCCCAATACTCGTTCTGCTTCTGGCCGCCATGACCAGGGTTGTGCCACTCTCCTGTGCAACTAATAAAGTTGTGTATTATATAGTATTTAGCAACAAAATGTTAAACCCTAGGCAAAATGTTATTTTTTTGTTTCTAGCAGAGGCATAAATACAATTATCCCTGGTCATTCCCAATATTAACAAAAACTCTTTTCATTACAATGTGCTAGAAATAGCCTGGTGGATTGATCACATAATCCATTTATTACGCGAAAGGTGTACACCTATTGACCATGGGCACATTTAATAGGTTTTTAGTGCTTAATCAATTTTGTATGGACAAGATTAAATATTGATGGAATATTCTTAGTAGTCCCAATAAATCAATGGTTGTGATTTCAACCACTAACTTCCTCACTATTATAAAGACATCAGTTTACATGTTTATTTTTTTACTTTTACTTAATTATATTTAAAATTTACTATGGTGGCTAGCTGATTGCCACGTATGAGTGATTAGGGTTTCATTTTCTAGACCAACCTAAACCTTTGACTTTCACCAACCATGTTTGGACACACTGTCTCCTTCCAGCCAACTCCTTCTACTCCTTCCGTCCACCTCGTTTCTCTTTCTTCAGGCTTTGCAAACCGTTCTTTAAACATTCACCAACCACGAATTTGTGACTGTGCTAATTATATAAAGACAAACTCCTTCCTATTAGGGCTAACCTAACCGATTAGAGAATGCCCTACCGACTATAGTGAGCCAGTTTGAGCATATTCCAATTGAGTTAGAGCCAGGAGATCGATACCCAGCTTTAGATCCTCCGAGTCGAAAGCCAGTAGCATAGATTGCCCCAGCAGCACCTCTCTGATTTTTTTGGGCCAGTTGAAGCACCACCAACACCAGCAGTTTACCCCTGCTTGTGCTTGCACCACATTTTTAGTCATGCATTGAACGTAGCTTGCATTTGCACCGGACCTTGTGAAGCATCAAATCCGGACCTTGTGAAGCATCACTTACGTCCACTCCTTCGACCTTCAAATAGGCAAGCTATTTGAGATATTGAACATCACCAAGCAAGGCGAACAACAAACAAACCAACAAGGAGAGTAAACAAACCCGGTATTGTACCAAAAGAGATTCCAGATCACAAATTATTCAGTTTACTCTCTGATCTATTCCTTATTCCAACATTACCTTAGCAACAACATGTGCAAATGCATGTGGATTCATTTGAGGTAGCAGGTTGTTGCGACAAACAATGCGTCTTGGTACAATGCAGTGACCATGCATAGAGTGGAGGCTAGTTGGCCACGTATAACCGTAGCATTCTAGGTTTACCTTTCCCAGGTACATGCCATGTATAAGTGTAGAGATATAATCCACAAAGGACCAAACATCCCACTATGAATTCTAAGTTGATCAGGAGGCGAAGAAGTTGGCCTCACCATGTTGTAGAATTTCCTGGTCTTTACTGGTACCGCCACAACGGGTACTTTACCTGGTATTGAATTCCTGGTCTTCGTTACCTGGTATTTAATTGAAGGATTGGAAAGACGTTGGCCTTCAGAAACCATGCCTAGTTATAACGGGAAGTTGAGGAAATACAACAACCGGGGGAGGGCGACTCGCTTCGCTCAATGACAATCTCGCCCTCTCATATCGATCAAACATGCAGTTGTTGTCTGACTATGACTTTAAAACAAAGAACAAGAAACAAACGATCCCATTTACACAGATAATAAAATTATACCGGGCGAGTCGTTGCTGCAAGGCATGCATTTGGCGGGTTGTTGCAAGCAATGCCTCTTGGTGCAATGTAATGACCATGCATAAAGTGGAGGCCATTTGGCTACTTCTAAGCATACATTCTAGGTTTGTCTTTTCCGGGTAGTTGTTTTCGATATTTTGCTCCCGCTCTTTAAGCTCAATTACTCGACCTTTTAAGCTCGCCCTATAAGGAAGGGATGCACTAGCCACTCCACAACCACTCTTGTTCTATATGATGTTTCATAAACAATGCACTTAAAAAATTTAATGTCTAAGAAAATTTGCATGATATGATGAAGGTTTGTGGACTCATATGTACCTTAATCTAACACACTTCATATGCAATATTTGGTTCACTCGCACTTAATTTGTCTCATGATTTGATCAATGAATGGGATAACATGATGATAATGAGATGGGTAAACATGCTCTGGATCTAAAGTGTGATAATTTGGTATATTATATCAGTGAAACAATTCATGGGATAAAAAATCTTAACCATTATTTGCCCATGTTTTAGAGTATTTTATTGTTAATGCTCTATGGGACATAATTCAAATTAGTATTGCAACAATTTTATTGTTCATGTTCTATGGGACATAATTCAAACTAGTATTGCAACAATTTTTTGTTCATATTTTATGGGACATAATTCAAACTAATATTGCAACAATTTTTTCGTTCATGCTCTATGGTCCTAATTCAAATTAGGACATAATTCAAACTAGTATTGCAACAATTTTTTTGTTCATGCTCTATGGGTCCTAATTCAAATTAGGACATAATTCAAACTAGTATTGCAACATTAAATTCAAAAAACCAATGTGAATGCATGTGCTTTACGTGTAAACATAGTATTGCAACATTAAATTCAAAAAACCAATGTGAATGAATGTGCTTTAACCATAAACGTAAGCAATCTCGTGAATCTAGTATCACAATTAACATAATCATTCAATGATCTATCTTTCTCTTGTTGAAATTGGATTGGCTAAGATTGGAAACATTATTTAATTGAGTTTCTTTTCATTGTTGAAATTGAATTGGTTAAGATTTGGAAACATCATTTAATTGAGTTTTGGAAGTATTAATTGAGTTTTGGAAGTACTCTTATAGATTGAAAGGGAATCTAAAATACTTTTATGATTGATGCGATACCTCATTCTGGGATTTAGAGCTATGAACTAAATTAACCAACACATTTAAGACGTTTGGCATTAATGCAAATCAACCATACTGTAGTATGTGAAATTTACCACAAAATATTTTCCAACATTTGTACTAATGATTTATCTCTCAATAAGCTTCTTTCTAACTTGGTTAATTGTTGGTAACCCATTCCCTTTGTGGTACATTGTGGCATACTTTAATTTGATCAATTAAACCATCTTGAATTATTTCCACATTCTTTGCAATATCTCTAATGTACAAGATGAGTTTCTTGGTTTAATTGTGCTAATTGATTTAAGCTCATTTGCGCTTCCATTTCCTCTATAGCGATCTAGTTTAGATCGAATTTTAGGGACTCCTCTCAGCTAGGATTTCATTAGTCTAAAGTGTGAGGCAAGGCCACCAATGTGGTAGTGGGTGGCTTACCTAGTAGTTCCTTTAGGCTCTCCTGTTGAGGTTAAGACTTTTCCTCCTAGGTGAGAGTTTGAGCGGTAATAGGAGGCTTTGGGTAATTTAATAAACATTTATTGACAACCCATGAGACTCCTCATTTCTAATAGTATTAATAAGAGGCCACCAAGGAAAATGGTCAAAAGAAGATATAAGGAATAAGAGAGAGTGTGCCTATTGATTAGTGTGGTGTCAACGCTCTATAAATATTTGCATGTATTTTTGGCTTACCTAGACATCTTTAATTTGCCAAGTCATGAAATCATTAATAATATATTCAATGGTTAAGTGTGTGAAACAATGGAAAGAGATTTGTGGGATTTTGTGATTTAATCGAAAACGCTAAGATTTTGTGATTTAATTGAAAATGTCACGGTTTTGTGATTTAAAAAAAATGACATTTTTTTTAATTCCATTGTTGTTTTCTTATGCTTTACTAAGGCTCACGACTTCTTTGACTTTGTACCTAACAAGAATCATACCACCATACACATTGTTCTAAACTTTGACCGAGACATTGTGACAAGCATTCTTTTGAACGAGTAAGTTTGTCACCTTTGTTTTCCTTTATGAATTAATTATAATCATGATAGGTAAGTATGCAATGCTAGAAACAAAAAATTCTTCAAACGAGGGCATAATTAGTGAAACATGGTCTAATCTCTATGAGCCCACATCTCAGTTTGACCATGCAATAAAGCTTACGTTTACCTCTCAAAATAAATTTCATAAGTTTACTAAGGGCCACTCAACCCAAAATTCATGGACAAGCAACTTAGGGCGAAAGATTATTCACACAGTCTATTCCTTCTAAGAATTTGTAGCCTTTTATACCTTGTGTTATGACCCCATCTAAGGAGTGGTAATGTCTAAGGATCAAACCTTTTTCATTTTCCCCATTTATGCCCAAGATATCGAGTCTATGTTGATGTTGCCTCCCAAAAATGATGTGTTGAATCATGCTACATAGTTGAACATGTGCATGGATGCATCCACCCATGTTAAAACATACATGGTTAAGAATTTCCTTGAACCTAGTAAACAAATGACCTAGAAATATGTCATTTACGTTAGTCAATGCATGGTTGGGCCCAAAAATTGGTTTTCGTGCTATCCTTAGTGTTAGGTAAATATTAGTAGTTGACCTCCTTAAATAGAAATGGAAATTTTGTTGTTCAAGGAAATTTTAAAAAGAAAATAAGGATAATCCTATGGGTAGATATTCTAAACTTGGATTTTATTATATGCAACTAATAGAAACTAATTTTGGCTATGATTTCTTGTATAAATATAGCTTCGATTTTTTCATGGCAAGTTTTTGTTAAAAAACCTTGAATGAATGGGTTGCTTATTTGAGAGAAATATGACTATGAATTATAGTCTTCTATAATTCCATGAATTCTAAAAGTGTTATTGTGGTTTTATGCTTGCTGGGATAATATGGGTAATGAGCACACAATGGAAAATGCAAGGTGCAAACTCTACTAAAAATAATTATGGTAAAACTACCCAAAAAGGGAATGGTTAAGTATGATTTCAAGGAAAGGACTTCATGGGTTGCATTATATATTTTGTTGTAATCATAATGAATATGGTTTGAGAGAAGAAGATGCTATTTTGATAAGCTATCATGTCCTTATTGACTATTGTATGTGTATTTTTTGGTTATATAGAAATTTTGCTATGGGGAAAAATCTTAGCACTCTAGACAGGGATGCACGCTATATGTTTGTAAGAATGCCTAAACCAATTCATTTCATGATGAATATAAAAATTGTGTTGTGAGCAAAGAAAAAAAATGTACATATTCCCTTCAGAAACCATGACTTGTTCATTTGTTTAATTGGTTAACAATAGTGATTGATGGGCAATTAAACAACTCTGGGAAGGGATTGTATGCACATATTGACGTAAGAACCTGAAATTTCATGACCTACGTTTTGTTTTTAAGAAAATGCTTCCCTAGACTATTTTTTATCGAATATGAAAAACTTCATGGGGTATCTGTGCCATTTGGTTCTTTAGCCCTTGTATTGATTTAATAAAAAAAAGGTTTTCCAAACCTAATTTTTAATTTTAGGCATTTTCTAAAAAATGTAGAACACTTTGTGGGGAAATACTAGGTTGATTCCAAGTGTTTGTATATATTATTCAACAACAAAATTTACTATATGGATTTGTTTTCAATATTGTTAGTATTATTAATGCATTTTTGAGTTATCCATTTAATTATCTAATTGAATTTGTGTTGCTGCGGGGAAAATGATTATTCTGATCTTTTGGAAATTATGACATTGAGAGCATTGTTGTAAATAGTATGATGGGAAGAATTGTATGATTTTATTATGAGCAACTCAAGATCTATGTTTAGAGCTATGGTTTTATGGGTATGATAAGAACACTTTCTCTCTTGCTCCCTTCTGTTAATATGCCCATGGTTTGTTGAATTGAGGTGAATTGGGTAAAGAAAACCATGCATGCCATGTGCTTGATGAAATTCCCCAACCAAAGTTTATTCATAAAATCATGTCAAGAGTGTGTCAGTATGATTCATAGTTGGATCTCTCTCTTTCTGTCACTTAATGTGGACGTACTCCAACCATGGACAACCATCTTTAACAATTCCTTATGGTAGCTTAAGAGTTTCCATTAACAAAAACAAAACCCATGGAAAATCATTTGCGAATTTGGGAAAAAAGAACATGCACATAAATTGTTTGACGAAGTATCTCAATTAGAAAATTTTATTGACAAGTATGCCATCTAATGGTTGATTTTGATATACAATCCATCCATGAATAAAATTCAACCATTTTTTGGCATCAAATTTTATTGGTAAAACCGATTAAAAAAGGATCTTCATGGAGTACAAATCTTCATGTTGAATCCTTCTTCTAATGCATGTATTATGTTGCGGTGGAATGTTATTTGAGTGATTGTTGGGGTGCCATCATGGAAATATATAGGTCGTATAATTCATTTGTTGACAAAGTTATTTAGGTGAGCATAATGTTGCCCACAATATGTATGAGTAGTTTTTCTCGTGATTCATCACAAACTACTGAATAATTGGCCTCTACTCGAGAGCATTGTGGGCTGCATAATTCATCTTATTTTTAAATGATTGGTTTAGTATTAATGTTGTTCATAATATGTATGATTAACCGTCTCATAAAAAAATGAGGTTATTATAAAGGATTGTATTGGATTGTGGATAACCCATATTGGGATTTATGTGGTCTCGTATTAAGAGATTAACACTCTCTTGAACTTTCCTTGTCGAGGTGAATGGAGTATAGAGAGTAGATTGAAGAAAAATAATGTGATCAACATTGATAGATATTTTCTTAAGTTCTAATGAAGGATGTAGGTGTTTAATGAATCAGTTACTCCTTACACACACACACACACACACACACACACACACTCATGGTTGGTTTTTGACTTAGTGTCAATGGGCGTTATAGAGGCTACCTAGTATGAGTGGAATAGAATGATCATGCTCACCTCAAGAAGGTGGTAGGCCTTGGGGAGTTTCAAAGATAGATTTGTGTTTGTAAAAGACCAATTTCATGTTAGGATGGATGGGTTGAGAGTGTCTCAAAGGCTTGAATGACATTGACTTGGGTGACAATGCCTGAATGCTCTTTTTTAAAAATCTTTTTCATAAGGTGGGATTTGATGATCTTTAGAGAACTAGTAGTGATTCATTTGAAAGTG
Source organism: Picea glauca (assembly GCA_000966675.3). Taxonomy (NCBI): domain Eukaryota; kingdom Viridiplantae; phylum Streptophyta; class Pinopsida; order Pinales; family Pinaceae; genus Picea; species Picea glauca. Next base: position 572,267 of record JZKD02S1672837.1, on the reverse strand, counting down.
TAGCGATGCCCCTCCTAGTGGAAACTAATGCATAACTCACAAAAATCCATGGTGATGGGACCTAATGTCCATAACCATTCAACACCTAAGATAATATCACAACCGCCCATTTAAATAGAAAACATGTGGTTTTTCAGGGAATAATAATCGATTTGAAGCTACAATAACCCATTTGAAGCTACACAATTTCACAACAACCACTACATTTTATGGAATCACCATTAGCAATGATAATCTGGAAGTTGTTTACAATGTGGATGTAGCAGTGTTTTTATTGGGATACACATTAGGGAATGAAGCTATGGGTGTTACCACTATCAATTAAGATAATGGCTTTGCGATGTTTGATGTAGCCAATCAATTTGAGGGTTTGGGTAGCAAATACAAGTCAAGGCATGTAGGGAGATTTGTGGTTCCACTTCATGTAGAGAAGATGGAGTAATTCCTTCAATGGATGGACACAGAGTCTCCTGAGGTATAGCTTCAACTTCATCATCTGAAATTTCCTCCAAAATGGTCATAAGATATTCTTCTCCTTTAATTTATGCCCCTGAAAATATCATCACAATTGTAGCAGAGACTTTAATTTGGCACTCTTCAATTTTAGCATGGGTTAACTTGTAGACCTTGAGGGGTGGAGAGGAAAAATATGAATTGGTAGGGGTGGAAATAGTGGGATGGGTAATAAATGATGACTTTTTTATTTGATCATTCACCAAATTTGGGGCTTCCCTAGCTCTTTGAGAGGCTTACAACCAAGTAATAGGATGAGCCATTAAGACTTGGGCCCGTATCTCTTCCTTCAGACCACTAATAAAGAACTCTCCGAAAAAGGTATCTCACATGCCTTCGATGTATATGGTGAGTTTCTCAAAAGTGGAGATGAACTCTTCGAATGTACCAATAATTTTAGGCTTGGTTAGTTAACCCAAATAATGAGTGTTGGATTCAAAATGTTCATAGAGGTCTGAGACAAATTGTGTCTAAGAAATATAAACTTGGTGGGAGTTCTTATGTCATTGCCATAATTGTTGGCATTTAATATATAAAGATAAGACACCCACACACAATTTCATTAAGTCATAGCGATGTCATGCAAAGAAAAATAATGTTCCATCTATGTGACCCATCTTGTATGTTTGGAGCCATCAAATTTATTGATATCCACTTTAGGGAGTCTGTTTTACATTTAAGTCATATGATCATGAACACATGGGGTAGAGTGAGGTCCCATGGGATTGGATGATTCAATGTCTTCCTTTTGGGATGACTAGTCCAAGCATTAATAACCCATATATTGATTGTGCATCGCCATGATTTGGGACAACTAGTTTGGGACCGAGTCTAGTTTGGCAAGATTTTCATTGCTAGAATCAAAATTTTTCCAGGCAAAGTGGTTGTAGTCAATTTTGTGTTGCAACTAATCACACTGAGTTTCTGAGAAGGAGACTCTGTTGGTTATCTAGAAGACTCTAGTAGTAATTGAGAGTGGTACCAAGGTGATTAACACTTATTTTTGAGTTTGTTGAGATAATTTTCGAGTACTGGGGTAAGCAGGTCCACCAAAAAGGCTTATTGGATAGTGGTACCATGATGATCATCTTGACACAAGGATTTTAAAAATATAGGCCTCAAACAAAGTTGTGGTTAGGATCCATAATCTTTATTTAAAACTCTCGTGGATTTATACTTACACTTAAATACTGCTATGCTAACATAATGCTCAAATTCTCAATATTGTAGTTTATGTAGGAATCTCATGGCTTGGTAGTAGGAAGCAGGGTTTACAATGACATAATGCACAAATTTTCAATATATCCATCTTTGTAGTGAGTTCGTGGACTAGTAGTGATCCGAAAATCCTTAGATACCAATTATAATCTTTAAAAACTCATTTTAGCATCTGACTTGATTCAAAATAATTCTTGATCGTATTGAGGTGATTTGTAGAAAAATGATGTTGTGCTTCTTATCCAAAATCTCATAAACTGATGATTAATTTGAAGAATTATGAGATAGCACAACATAAAATAAAAGAACTCAAGTTATACAATATTGATGACATACATCAATGAATTCCCTTCAAACAGTGAGACTGCTTCTCATAATATCAAATTGTCAAATTACAATACAAAATGGACTTACAAAGACAATTTTGAATCCACTCTCCAATTTCGTTGCTCAAACTCAAATATAGAGTTTACCATTGAATTCCTTGCGAAATTCTAAGAAAAATGAATATAAATTCAACTATATTCTAAACTGGATCAATTTTACCCTCTTCACATGCGAAACGATGCACTATGGTGCTCATTAATGGAAATTAGGACTAAGACTTTCATAGACATCATCTTAGCACAAAAATAACATCACCATTGAACTCCTCTCGATAAAATGATAAAAATGAGTATAAACATGCCTATATGCGGTCAAAATACCTCATGGCACACAAATCGAGACAATACTAAACTTGGCTTCTCTTTCTGCACACAAAACGATGCATCCGTACACTCTTAGGATTTGTGCCAACAATGGGATTTATTTCCACCTCGGACTGTGTGCAACCTCAAAATGTGTGCCAATAAATAGGTTGGGTCAGGGGTCGAGCCCGTACCCGTTCCCTACATACCTGGGTTCCATTCCAACCATAATAAATAAAATTTACTATACTTATCCCCCCAAAGGGCGCCGATGGCGCATTTTTTGGGGCAGGTCACGGGGTCAAACCCCAAAGACCTTGCCATATTTATGGTGTTTTGTTATATTGTTTGAACCATATATTAAAAGTTTGTTGTTATTCTATATATGTAGTGGCATATAGTTTAAACGCCTGCGCGAATATAGGGATTTGGTTACATGGAACTCCGATAAACCATGGGTCGGGGGCTTTATCCCTCGGCCCTTTTTCCGTTGAAAGAACCTTTACAAAAACTTACAATTGTTGCCATATATGGTTAAGTACCAATGCGATGGTGTTATGGAAAAAGGGTGTTTGTGTAAGGTTATGGGAGGTCACGGGTTCGATCATTCAGACTCCCAATAAAATTTTAAATGACCTTATCCATAAATGGCTAATGGGAGGCTGCGACATGGCAACCTCTTATTGGTCTATCTTAGCCACGTGTCCATTTGTAATTGGTCCACCTATGCCACACGGGTTGCCCAGTCACCTACTTGGTCGGATGTACGATGTGCCACATGGAACCTTGGGGTGTTGCCACATGGTCTGTACGGTCATGCCACATGTCCACCCTTGCAGTGGTGACACCTGTCACCTTGACCCCTTTGAATTTGACTTTTGCTTAGTTTGATTGTCTATAAATTTTGCATACGAACTCTGTTTAAGGCGATTTTTGTGTCATTGGAAAGCTATCACCGAGTTTTACACAATGATTTCCTTTTTGAGAGCATTTGAGATGGTTAAATTTTGATCTTTTCTAGATCCTCCTAGACCTCTTTGAGTGTTATGGATCCTCTTGGACCTCTGTGAGTGTTCTTGGATCCTCTTGGATCACACCTTCCCACTGAAGAACTTTTGGTCCTCCAAAAGTATGAATATTTCAACAACTTAGTGATGACAACTCTTACTCACTCTTCTACCTTACTATAATGCTCTTATCCAATAACTTAGTGATGATGAAGCTTCTTCACTCTTCCACCTTGCTGAATATTTTGGGACTAAATTTTCATCTTTGAATATTGGATCTTGGATTTTAGATATTAGATCAATGTACTTCTATTTGCCTCTCGGGAACATAACCCCGACTCTGCCCTCTAGCACTGGCGCTAATAGAATATAGCTCTGGTTTTGGCTCATAGATTCCTTCATAACAAAAGTTTGCTCACTAACCCTTTATAATATCTGAATCTGGATCTTGTATTTCAACATCCACTTCCATCTCCTTCTCTGCTGAAGATAGTCTATCTCGACCAATAAGGAAACCAAGTCAAATGTTGATCTATGCCTTGCCCTTTTGGACTCTTTGTTCTTGTACTATGGATGTATATGTAGGAGTCTCTGAATGAATTCCCTATCATTTCCTCTCTCCTGCTCTGAAAGCAATTCTAAACATATGCTCTATTTTCATTTGTACTGTTTGAACTGCTTCTACTCAAGGTATACATATACACGAACATGACATAATATATTTGAATATGTCACAGCATGCATGTTTACAGGTATATACCTCTTATATTTTTACAAAGAAGATTATTTCTCCTTTACCAGATCTAGGAAGATTTACATTACTTCAGTGCTCCTACCGCTTTTCGATCTACATGCTTCAACTGCCTGCATCCTTATGTTTCTTTTCCTTTGGTACTTCATAATAATAATGTGAACTTACAAATCGATCCATATATAGTCCTTAGCTGATAACAAGACAATGCAATTGTCTATACTGTTGTTGAAAGGCTTATAAATATTTATAAGATCCCTCTCACTCCTATAACAAAGTGACTATAGAGGAACCCTTTACAAGATTCCTCTCACTTTAGACAATATATAAGGTGGCTATATAAAAATCCTTTACAAAATTTCTCTCACTCTTAACAACATATAAGGTGGCTATATAGAAATTTTACAGAACTGCTCTCACTCTTACAATCTACAATGAGTGGCTTACAAGCCTTCTAATACAACAATAAAAATAGACTTAGTAGATATCTATATATGCATATTAGCTTGCATTTTACAAATATACATATTTACAATGATGGATGGTTTATTTATGGACTCATCCTCCCTTTAGTACTGGAAGGAGTCTCACAACTTTCTATCTATGATAATGCCTCTAACGTTGATGTTGAACCTGACATTTAATCTGATGCATAATTTGATAGTGAATTGAAGAAACCATTATACCAGATTATAGGTCTTCCTAATAACTTGTATAACCTCTCCTTGCAAACACCAAGCACTAATGTTGTATCTTGAGTAGCTTCCTTTGAATACACAAGTGCATGGCCATTCTGGAAGGTGACTGTATATCCTTCATATTCAAAAGTCTCAACTGAGAGTAGGTTTACTTTCAAATATGGAACATATAACATATGCTCTATTCCCAAAAATCCTCCTGACTCAAGCTGGAATCTTACATATCTAGACCCTTTTTATTGCTTGTTTGGTGTTAGTTCCAAATCCTACACAACAATCTGTGTCAATCTCTGAGAAAGTCTAGAATACTAATCTCATCTCGGTCATGTGGCGAGATGGGCCACTGTCCATGAACCATACCTTGATATCTTAATATGTCACTCTATTAAGACCAACCATTAAGAAGTATTCTTTCTCGAATCTTTTAGCAAGACTATTAACTTCACCTAGGGTTGCTGCTTGTCTTCTTACAAGTTCCTTTACATCTTTCTAGTTTTGCTTCAGACATAAGTGTGAATAAATTGTCCAACACTTCTCGATCTGATGTCCACTCTTACTACAATAAGAGTAGAGTGTCTTGTTCCTATCTTGGAACCATGATCCCTTCTTGTCATTCCCCCTTTTCCTTTGCTTTGAGAAATGACCTTTACCTTTATCCTTATTCTTGGATGGATTTTCTTACACATACTGTCTTCTTCGACATTTATCCATATTATGGTTACTAGTTCCATATGAAGCACGTGGATACATAGACCATATATCCTTATTTATCTTACCAATGCACATCTCTTTCTGGAGATGTCTTACATCTGTTACCTTTCCTTGGGCTGGAAGGTAAATCTAACTGCTTATGAAGGACCTCATCATCTGAAGTTCTCCTTGCTTTAGTCGTCCTTGAGCATTCTCAATCTTGATGAGAAAAATAATAATACAAGGAATTATCTTTCTCGATCATGCCTTTTGAAGGAGTTAATTTCTCTTGCATCGAAGACTTTACATTCTATACTTGTCAATCCTCGTGGAATGATGTTGACGATGCCAATACCCGATCCTTGGTCTGTAACTTCTTTTCTGACTCATGAAAAATACATCTACGAGATTCCTCGTGACATATCAATCAATCTTGCAACTTCTTCTTCTCTTCCTCGAGAGTTTGCAGTTGCATCCTTAATTTAGAATTCTCATTCCGAATCTGTCGGTTAATGTTCTTCTGTAGCTTTAACTTAGTGAGAGATTTACTCATTTTTTCCTCTCAACAAGAGTATTCAAAACCTTCACCAATATTAAGTCTTGGACCTTGTCACATCAACAAATTGCAAATGCACGTCAAAACTAGCTCTAATACCACTTAATTCGAAAATCTTTAGATACCAATTATAATATTTAAAATCTCATTTTAGTATCTAACTTGATTCATAATAATTCTTGATCGCATTGAGGGATTTGCAGAAAAATGATGTTGTGCTTCTTATCCAAAATCTTATAAACTGATGATTAATTTGAATAATTATGATATAACACAACAAAAAATAAAAGATCTCAAATTATACAATATCAATGACATACATCTCTGAATTCCCTTCAAACAACGAGACTGCTTCTCGTAATATGAAAGTTTCAAATTACAATACAAAATGGACTTACAAATCTAATTTTGAAGTCACTCTCCAATTACATTGCTCAAATTCAAATATAGAGTTTACCATTGAATTCCTTGCGAAATTCTGAGAAAAATGAGTATAAAGTCGACCATATTCTGAACTGCGTCAATTTTACCCTCTTCACAGGCCAAACGATACACTATGGCGCTCATTAATGGAAATAAGGACTAATAATTTCATAGACAACATATTAGCACAAAAACAACATCACCATTAAACTCCTCTCGAGAAAACGAGAAAAATGAATATAAACATGCCTATATGCGGTCAAAATACCTCATGGCATGCAAATCGAGACAATAGTAAACTTCACTCTTATTTATGCATGCAAAACGATGCATACATACACCCTCGGAATCCATGCCAACATTGGTATTTAGTTCCATCTTGAACTATGTGGAACCTCAAAATTAATGCCATTAAATAGGCCGGGTCAGGGGTCGAGCCCGTACCCGCTCCCTAGATACTTGGGTTCCGTTCCAACCATAATAAATAAAATTTACTATACTTAGCCCCCCAAAGGGTGTTGATGGCGCATTGGTTGGGGTGTTGGAATATTGTATGGAAGTTCATGGGGTCAAACCCCATCGACCTTGCCATATTTACGGTGTTTTGTTATATTGTTTGAACCATATATTAAAAGTTCGTTGGTATTTTATATATGCGGTGGCATATAGTTTAAACGCCTGCGCGAATATAGGGATTTGGTTACATGGATATTCACTAATCCATGGGCTGGGGGCTTTATCCCTTGGCCCTTTTTCTGCCGAATGAACCTTTACCAAAACTTAAATACAATTGTCGCCATATATGGTTAAGTACCAACGCGATGGTGTGATGGCAAAAGGGTGTTTGTGTAAGGTTATGGGAGGTCATGGGTTCGATCCCATGGATTACAAATAAAAATTTAATTGACCTTATCCATAAATGGTCAATGGGAGGTTGCCACATGGAAACCTCTCATTGGTCTATCTTAGCCACATGTCCAACTGTAATTGGTCCAACTATGCCACAAGAGTTTCCTAGTCACCTGCTTGGTCAGACGTATGGTGTGCCACATGGCACCTTGGGGTGTTTCCATGCCATCCTCGTATGGTCTGTATGGTTGTTCCATGTGTCCACCCTTGCAGTTTTGACATGTGTCACCTTGAGCCCTTTGAATTTGACTTTTGCTTGGTTTGACTTGAACTTTGACTTGCTATAAATTTTGCATAAGAACTCCATTTTAGGCAATTTTTGCGTTGTTGGAAAGCTATCGCCAAGCTCCATGCAATGATGTCCTTTTCGAGAGCATTTGAGATGGTCAAAATTTGATATTTTCTGGATCCTCCTGGACCTTTGTGAGTGTTCTGAATTCTCCTGGACTTCTATGAGTGTTCCTGGATCCCCCTGGATCAAGTAGCAGGGAGTAGAGTTTCAAGCGCACTGAGGGAAAGGGATTTCTAGGTGTTACATCTCTCTAATATATGTGTGGGTTCGAATAGTACTACTCAACCCAATTTATCAAGGCACTAGTTAAGGAGGCTTGATCATACCGTTAGTTATACCACCCAGTTACCCAAGAACTAGAGAGTAATCTTCTAGAGTGTTGTTCTTGATGCCAGTTTCAAGTAACATAGGGGACTTTCGATATACCCTAGGGTATGTGGAAGTGAAATTCCATATACAGGTGTTGTCTGATGCAATGTTACTCAAAGGGGTACCAACATGGGTTACAAGGGTGTCCAACCAAGTGAAATTGCTCATATTTCTTGTGTGTATTCTTCCCCTACTACAGATTTACTTGCTAAATGATAGATCACTATGTTATTTATAAACATTGAAATACATCTCTAGCGTGAAAAAAAATCTCTAAAATATGGGCTCAGGAAAGTGCTCTGATACCACTTATGTTGTTCTTTGTTGGTACATTGGATGAAGTGGAGCATAAATAATACATTTTACCTAGATTATTTCAGAAATGACAAATTGCAACCATAATAGCCAAATAAAGAACCAAAATACCACAAAATGTTATACCTTTATTGATGAGAGAAATGTTCACTTAGCTCTTTGAGGGGGGAACCTCCAATTAAGAAGATCTTCGATGACAATATACTTCACAATACATCTCATTACATTGTTTATACTTCTTTATATAGTTTTATCTACCTCCTAGAAACATTCTAGAGAAGGAGATATCTAGTAGGAAAAACCTTCTAATAAGCCTTCTTACAATTGTTGCTTTCACACTACTACATGGGATTTATTTACTAGAGATGGGTTCCATACATAAAAACCTCTATGTCTACCTAAGGGGTTAGGGTAGGACCATAACATCTATGGTGATCTTTTCTCTCCCATTATCGACTGCGACTCATACATTTCCATGATGACGACTCATGCCCCATGGAAATCTTGATGATTATTGGAAAACAGTCCCTCTATTATAGTTGCAGGGCTAGAGATTTTACAACCTATGTGTTAACACAATGATGTTATTTCCCCAATACTACACATCATTTTGTCGACATATGTAGCACTAGACATCACTATGTAAGTTTCCCCAAACCTTGACTCTCCCAACCCTCACTCCCATTCAATGGCACCTTGGGAGGATGTGGTATCAAACATATGATCACACATATTGTTAGATTCCAAGCTAACACCACATTGTTACACTTCACCACGAGCGAGTTTTTATAAATTTGCATAGATATTTGAGCACGGGAATGTGTCTACCTCATGAATAAGGTACACAATTATTATTGGTGAATACTAATACTTTATTGCAAATGGTCTCTCTCTCTCTCTCTCAAATGATATAGTGCAATAATATGAGAAAAATGATATTCAGTTTGATTGAGCACGGGAATTTGTCTACCTCATGAATAAGGTACACAATTATTATTGGTGAATACTAATGCTTTATTGCAAATGGTCTCTCTCTCTCTCTCTCTCAAATGATATAGTGCAATAATATGAGAAAAAGGATATTCATTTTGATTGATGTKTCTACCTCGTGAATAAGGTACACAATTATGATTGGTGAATACTAATGTTTTATTGCAAATGGTCTCTCTCTTTCTCTCTCTCTCTCAAATGATATAGTGCAATAATATGAGAAAAAGGATATTCATTTTTATTATGCACTATACCCCTCACCTCATGCATCAAGAGGCACCTATTATAGCGCAAAAGTAAGCACAATGTGACCAAATCTCTATTATTATTGAAATCATCATGTTGGAAAAAATCAACAATCTTACAATGGAAACGACCTTAAGGAAATGCTAAAGAATGAAAAACAATTTCCCCCTAAATGTTATATGTGTTCTAAATCACTCAAATCCCTAAATATAGCTTGACATGGATAATTACGATATCTCCTCGTCATGGGTATGTTTGTTCCCTAGATAACTACAACGACACCACAAAAATATCCACAATAATCATGCCAAGTTCTAAAATAGAATGAAAGTGGTAAAAGGACTCATGCAACTCCAGTAATCACAAACTCAAACTACTAAGGGTCACTATCAGGCTAATTTCAAAAGGGCTCATCTCAATATGAATGGGACACCCTTGGGAGGCTTCTCCAAGAATATTCAAGCATGGGAATTATATAAACAAAAGCATTCAAAATGAGTTATTATCTTGGTTTGAAAACAAGGTTTTGTTGTCCACGTGAGAGGATATATCTTTGTTTGAAGGTATTGTTTTACTAATCATTTGTAGAAATATCCATTATTCCCCTGCTCCACTTGTTTGGGAGGATCTACAAGCACCATGATCACTTCAATTTAGAGAGAAAGAGAACAAACAATTATTATAAGGATGAACCCAATGAACAATTTGTTGGAGGAGAAATTGATTTCCCATTTGTAAATCATCTCCTCATTCATTTAATAGATTCTAGTTCTTATCCCAATCATATTGACGTTATTGTGTGTCCTTTTTCTCCATTTGTTCTAGTTTATGCATGATAATAGAGTCAATTTATATATGTGTTGTTTTTTGTAACTTTTCCAATGATTTTCATGACTTTGTCAATGTATGTGCTATTTTTTCGTGTGCAATTGCTTGGAGTACTCTAGAGAGCTCAATCCTCCCACCTCTTAATTGATTTCAGACTCACAAGAGCTAGGTAGATAAAGAACTTAAAGTGTGAGTTATTCTCCCCCACCCTGATTTGCTACCATCCATTTGATTAGGGACATTTACATAGATAGATTCCAAAGAACTCTTACTTCTATTGTTATTACAAAGCTCTGACAACCTTACAAAAGAATTTACCTCATACCAATCTTCCCACATTACCTTGTGTTATGCCTTGATCATGTTGAACTAATTATTTTCTTGAGTTTTCTTATGGGACACCTTGGTAGGATAACTTGAAGGATATAAGAGGATAATGGCATCAAATCTATTACATGCACCATTACACATGATGGGTTGGATTTCCCTAAGGACTAAGTTTTTAGAGAAGATACATGTACAAGCTTGTATTGTGATTGCCTATAAAGAAGGGATAACCTAGATGAATATGTATGACCGTGGCTCGTGCTATATGTTGGCTTAGATAATAGAGCTAGATATTTTGGTCATTTCAAGGAAATTCAATATGCATAGCCTCACCAATGGAAGATATGTGAAGGAATAATATATTAATACATATAATTGTTTTGTTGATATTTCATAATATGTTTTGTAGGTTGAATATATGTGATTTAATTTTGGATTGAAAAAAAAACGTATAAGAAAAATAGATTTCATAGAAATGGCTATGATATGTATGCATTCCTTTTGTGGTTGGCATGGATATATAATAAAAGGCTAATGCATTAGAAGGATCTCAAATCACATCAAAGGAATTACAGTACAAAGAAAGATAATTGAATACATTACAATTGGTGGATAAACCAATAAGTAAGTAAGTTAGACTTAATTTCATTTTATCCAAAAAAATGCAAGTCATTGATGATGAGGATAACATTGCATGTGTATATAAGTATTGATGAGAGCCTTCGATATTGTTTCTATGACAAAATCCATCTTCTTGATTACATTAGAATACAATTAGGTGGAACTAAAGCTGCATGTTTGTTGACAAAAAATGAGATAACATGGTCTCAATGTTGGAACCTTGTTGGACTACAAGGACTGCACCAAGGTCAGTGCTACACCAAGGAGAAGGGGGATGCTATAATACCCTAGTTTTAAATATTAGAGCAGATTAAATTAAATTATAATGTCATAATTATATGGCTACAATTACATGTGTTAAGATAAGTGGATTGAGTTACAATGACCTCACAGTGTACATATATACACACCTTGTAATATTTGTAGCTTGGATACAAAGACAAAGGCTCATATAATGAATGATTATGAGTCCAAGTTGTGAGCTTAGTTATGATGTTATTCTTGTGTTCCTAAGCTACCACGATGTAGATATATTATCATGGTGCACTTTAGTTTATGTTTAAATGTTAAGAAGAAAAAGATGAAATGTAAGGTATGTTACAAAAATCATGAAAATGGTTAGTAAGGAGCACAAGGGGACTATAATCCCACAAGAGGGGAAGAGGAAAGGGAATCCATGGATAAAATGTTCTTTTCCACATTTCCTTTGGAGAACTCGCCATTAAAAATATTGCTAACCACTTTGACCATATGTATGTCCAAAGGAAAATTGATTACATTCATGGGAGTGCATGTGTTAACATCTAAAATTTGAATGCTAAACTTCAAACTTTTTGTCAAATTATTAGAAAAATCTGTTATGGTCAGAGTCCAGTCTATATCAATATTACAAAATTTGTTGGGCAAAGCCTTTTAAAAATGGTCTTTCAAGAGTCATAATTCTATTAAAAAGTCAATATATCCTTGAAATAACTTCAATCGATTACTGAGTATGGTTTTCCATGGTATTTACTTGAGTGTTTGAATTTGGTAGCGAATATTATAATAATATTTAAAAAATAGTACCAAATATTTTGGATTAGAGTCATGGAGGAAAAAATTTCAAAAAAGGTCATGTGTCATTATTAATCTAAGTGTGTCGCATAGCATGTGAAACATGGTTAATTATGCATTTAGGTGTCTTTTGAAGTATGAAGTTATGCATCTATTAGGTTATCATAAGAGTTAGGGGTGTCATGATGAAAATTCATTTATGGCACCGCCAAATCACTGTAATGATTGCTCATTCCCAAGGTCACCTCACCTGTTGGTCGTAATATTGAACTGCTATAATGTCACTTTTTCTTACTAGCAAAACTAACCTTGCTTCATGTCGTTTTCCCTAAGCATCTCAGAACTAGTTTATAAAAGAGTCACCATTTCCAATGATGACTAAAGGAGGTGATGTTATGCGCCAAGAACCTGAAGGTGCATAACTTTTAGAGGTGTATTTAGAGAATGATATCAAGTTCCAACAAGTAGGATGGTTAAGTTTTTGCTAGAAGCTTCAGGGGTATAATTAGGAAGTGGCTACAACATTTGCAAAAGGGTTTGACATATGCAAGGTTAAAATCAGAAATTTGACAATCTAAGTTATAGAGGACTCCATTGCTAAGGCCATGGAGTTACCAACAGATGGCGAGCGTTGGTTCAAGAACCAAATTATCGTGGATTGCAATTTAAATCAGTTCTTGAAGCCTAAGTATCAAAATCCAAGTTGGGAAAAAGGCATTAAAAGGAGTTAGCTTATAGATGAATGGAATGAGTCGCTCAAAATGGTTCAACGATATAGTACCTGCGAAGGTAGGTTTTCTATTGTCCTTATATACCATATGAGGTTTTTATTGCATCTATCTGGAGATAAACGAATGAACTTGTCATTCTTCTTGTTGAAGAGTTTAAGCAAAATGTCATCTAGAGTTTAGGCCAATCATAAGAAGAATAAGCACAATGTCATCCATCAAGGTTTGATTAAGCTATTAATCGTTGAAGAATTAAACAAAAAGAAAAGAACTTGGCAACAATTTTTATCTCAGGCTAGTTTTAAATATGAATCTCAAAAACCCTAGAAAATGGAAGCTTATACCAACCCCGAAAAGGTTGAAATTTCCAGAAATCTTAGAGGCCATATTATACAGTCATATGTTTAAGAACAAGATTTTAAAGCTTTCACATAGATAACTAGGAGTTTCATGAGGAAAATCGAGTTCTAAGAAATGGTTACAACAGAAGTTGTGGTGGTGTCATCCATTTAAGAAAAATGGGTTTTACCTATTAAGGAGGATTGTACCAGACATAAAAGGAAGGCAATTGATGCAAAACCAAAGAGAATGAAATCAACTCTTGTGCAAGTGTTTGAAAAAAAAGAATCAACTTTTGAGGAAGCTTCTTACAACACATTTCCAAAAAGGTTGTCAGAGAAAATTGCTCAGGATGTAAAACCTAAATTGCCAGAGAAATATAGGCTCAGAGGACCACATTTGCGCCCGAAAAACAAGTTGAGACTCAATGCAAAGTATATTTTTTATCCTTCTTTGAAGAAAGATACAATTCTTGTTATAGACGATGATCCAAAAGAACTTTATCCTAAAGTTTAAAAAGAAAAGAAGAATACAAAGTTTTCTAAAATATCTACAGGTGTCTCGAAAAAGGAAAAGATAAAAAAGTGAAGAAGATGAAACATAGTTTCTGTCAGCTTGAAAGCATTCCCCAACTTGAAGATACTAGTCAGCCATTAGAGATGGGAGATGATGTATCTCAAAATCCGGTTGAAGATCAAATAATTGAAATGCATGAAATGATTATAGATGAAAATCAGTCTAAGTTTGTTCAAGGTAAAAATGTTTTAAATTTTCCATATTTTGATAGTGAGGATTCTGAGCGAGAGGAAAATAAACACATGAAAGATGTAGTTGAACAAGAGGAGATGGAAATAAAGGAACCTGTTACATTGTTGCAACCCAACAATAAAGACAAAAATAAAAATACGAGGAAGATACAAAGGCAATTAAAGAAACTAAAAAAGATGAATGATCAACGTAAACTTGAGAATGATAAGTTGAAAGAGCAGAATAAAAATATTGGAAAAAGGAGGAATAAGCTGGTTAGTAAACATAACGAGCTTTGTATCTGGGCCCAAAAAATTTATAAAGGAAACATTAAGCTCAAAAGAAGGAATACATAATGGAAAGTTAAATGGCTACAGGAAAAATACAAGAATCAGGATAAAGAAGGTATTAGGATGTTAGTATATGCAGTGGACAAGATTTAACAAAGGAGCAACGCAATGATTTCAGTTGGCAGAAGACTTCATCAAAATAATCAATCATTTTGGCAGAAGACTATGTTCAGGGAAAGCGTTGACATACATCCATCAATTCCAAAATTTTTGGTAGCTGCCTACCTAAATAAAAGTAAAAGCGATACCAAATTTACTAAAGACAACAATTTTGTTATTTTTGTGAATTTTAGACTCTAGTAAGTGAATAGTTTTAAAATAATCCTTAGTTATAAGATTTATTTTCAAAGGTCTCTATTGTAATCTAATCTTAGACAAACTATGGTCAACCAATGTTGCTCGAAATGTGGATCTAGAACCGACAATTAGGTTTCATGTTACAAATAATGAGATTTGATTGTAATCTGATTCAGTTGTTATATTTTTCTAAAAAAAGACTAGATCCATCAAATCTAGATCTCAAATCCACGTTTGAAGTCAATTATGTATCTGTAAAGAAAAGGTTAAAAATAAAAAATAGGGTTGGAAGTTTGGGTTTTGGAAAATAGTTGTAAAATATTTTTGCAAACTCTATAAGTATGTTTCCTTATTGAAGAAATCCTACAGTTTCAGTATCAGATTGTGCTCCTTGTGTATCTTCTTATCTTTTTCTTTCTCATTTGAATGAAATGATTATTACTGTATCCTATATTAATGAGTTATGGATTATAGATTCATGAGCAACCAAGTTTTTTTGTAAATGCCTATTTTCTGTAAAGTTTCATTCAATTATCTAAGTTCAGGATTAGAAAGAATTTCTAGTTTATGAACATTATGATTTGAGAGGTTTTAATTACAGTTGATGTGATTGAAGCATTTTTATCTGTATTTCTTATTATTCTTCTTACATATTTTAAACCTCAAGTATCTGAAAATTGAGCTTTTATGCCTTCAAGCCATGATATATAGTGTATGAGTCTACAATTGAGATAAATCTTGATTTTAAAATCCCAATTATTTTGATTCTTTACTCAAACACAATTATGAATTCTAGATGTGCTAGGCATAGATCCTTTTACAATCAAGAACATCTCTAGCACAAACATCTTTTGGCGTCATTTCTGGGGAATGGAGGAACGAAGTCATTTTTCCCTGGGTTTACGACATCGAACAAAGCTAGCTCTTGATGGTGAACAAGAGTTAGGCACAAAACTTTAACTGTATATTTTTCACTTGGTGACTCCATTGTAGAAGTTTTGGCTCCTAAAAAAGAAGTTAGAAGAGAGAAGTTTGAGCCTACTAAAGCTTCAACATCATCTACATCTTCAGTAAAGAGAGTAACTAGAGAAAATCCAGATCCCAATGAAGCTCCAACTATATTATATCCAAAAAAATTACTGAAGAAATCAAATTCTATTCAAGGTGAATCATCATCATCTGCAAGTAAAGTTGTACCTAAAAAATAACTTCCTGTTATTGAAGAAAATATAATCCTTGTTCCTAAAGAGTAAATTTCAGTGACAAAAGAAAAAGTAGTTTATGAGAAAGCTCCTTCAGAAGTAGTTGAAGAAAAAGTTCTACCTGAGATTGTTCCTTTAGAAGAATAGATAACTATTCAATTGGGTGAACAAATAGTAGAATAATGGAACCCTTTTTCTTATCTTATTAAAGACAAAAACGATCAAGATTCTCTTTTTATAGCAGAAGCCCTAAAAAAATTTCATAAGTATACAAAAGATGAAATAGAATAGATCCTATCCTTACTTACTCCTCAGTTGAGCATATTTGAAGAAGATAAACTTGAAATAAATATTTTTAATAATATTCTTGCCATAGAAGGATTTCTGAAGTCTGAAGAAAATCATCCTCCACCATCTCCATCTTCTATATCTCTCCCATCATCTCCTCCTAAAGTTCAAGTCCTAGTTGTCCAAACCGTGGCTGTAAATAGGATGGTTGTCATCATTGTTGCTAGATATGAACCCTTGGTTTTACCTAGGAACTTAAATGCTTTTCCAACTAGAGATTATATAAACTACTTGCCTATATTCAATAGAGAGGGATATGTTACTGCTGAGGAACAATTAACACATTTCTAGAATTTTGCAGATAATTTCAACATAGAGCATTCAGATGTTTGGATGAGAGTTTTTGTACAAAGCCTAGATGGAGAGGTTAGGAAGTGGTTTAGAGGTATTCCTGCAAATTCTGTTGCATACATTGATGTATTAGATGACACTTTTATGAGACAGCGGGGAGATAAAAAGGACTAAACATATTATATTATTGAGTTTGGGGCCCTGAGGAGGAGGAAAGATGAATCTGTATCTGATTTTACCAAAAGATTCAACAATATGTATAATAAAATTTCAATTGAGATACTATTTGAGATCAAGCCTACTGAAACTTCTACAAAAATTACTTTTGTCAATGCATTTGATGTTGAGTTCTCTCTACTTCTGAGAGAAAGGAGATATGCTACTTTGAGTCTTATGCAAGAAGCCGCTATATAAGTTGAAGAAAATATCCCAGCAACTGAAAGGCTTAACATTAGACCTGATAGAGATATAAAGAAATAAAAGGAGGATGTCTCTTCTTCTTCCAGTGCACCAACAATTGACCCAAAAATTGAAGAAATGTCCAAGATGCTAAAAACATTGACATAAAAATTAGCTAGATTGAAATTGGAAGGAAAGTCAACAACAAACATACTTGATCAAGATGGTGGGAACATAAATCCCAATAAATTCATAAGACCTAAATTTTCCCCATAGATTTTGCAGACAGAGCAGATAGAAAGAAGAAATAACGATGATCAAAAAATTCAACCTCCTCTTCAGGGCAATGTATTTGAAGAAAAAGAAGAAGCCGATGATGTTGAGGATGATCCTGAAATTCATATGTTTGATGATGATTCATCATATACCTATGAATATTTTCAGATATTAAATCAATTCAATGAAAAAGAGGAGCAAAAGGAAGTTTTTCAAAATGAACCTTAGGAAAAACATGATTTGAGACCAAGGCAGAATGGAGTAAAAATGAATTCGCAAACACATAATAAGAAAGATAATGTTCCAGCTCAACAGGGGCCAAGTAAAAATACAGGGCACAAATAAGATCAAGATGTTGCTAAATCTAGAATTACAGAATCAAAAGATCCATAGAAGTCATCCCTTCTTTCCAATTTGGAGCATGAAATAAGCAAGATTAAAATCCCTATTCCATTGATGAAATTAATGAAAAATTAACATTTTAAAGATTCCATTTTGAAAATCTTACAACCTTCTGCAGATCCAATTTCAGACACTGTGAATTTACAAGATGAAAAGACTGCTATTATGTTTGGGCCTCATATTGAGGAAAGCAATGATGATTATTCTCCACCATTTTATATTTTCTTGAAGGTGCGTGATAAATTGTTGCATAATTTCCTTTTAGATTTAGGTGCTTCACACATTCTTATGCCAAAGGTGGTCATGGATGAATTGGGACTAGAAATTATAAAGCCATATCATGACTTATAATCTTTTGATTCTAAAAGAGTTAAGTGTTTGGGAGTAGTGAAAGTTTTGGTAGTTTCCTTAGCTCAACTGCGTATGAAAAGTATGGTTATGGATATTGTGGTAGTTGATATTCCTCCTAAGTTTGGCATGTTTTTGTCAAGATCCCAAGAAAATAAGCTAGGAGACACTATGCAGATGGATTGGACATATGCTACTATTCCTATTTTTGGTGGAGAGCATAGAAGATTATATAGATAAGTTCAATTGGATTATATAATCAATGGTCATGACGATCCAACCAATCACCCAATTTATGCAGTTGATCAAGATTTGGGGTCATGTATTCTACAAATGAATGATGATGAGAGTGATTGCATAACCAGTGTAAAAAAAACCGTGACCAAGAAAAATAATGATGATGCTCCAAGTCTGGCATATTGTGATAATAAACTCAATGAGAAACAAGGTAAAAATATAGAAAATGCAGTGTGGAAAATGATTTTTGATGGTTCATATTCCAAGGAGGGGCCTCATGCTATGATTGTAATTATTTCTTCTTCTAAGGATGTTGTCTCTTTATCATATAAGCTATAATTTGAAACTACCAATAATATTGCAGAGTACGAGGCTCTGTTGTTAGGATTGAGGGTTGCCAGATGTAACACACCCACTACGGAATTCAAAAATTTTCGGCCCTTTTCATCTTTTCTCCGATGAACAAAATCCATGAAACCTCACGGGACCTTATACAGATCCTCCTACCCCTTAACCACACTCATATGATCGGCGACTATGACCACAGGTCTTATCGGGGAGGTGCTCATCAGCTTTCACGATTCGGGAAATTGCGGTGCATGTATTCCCCTTTCTCTCTTGTCTTTCGAAGGGCCGAAATCCGAAATGGATCTAACTGCTTAACATGATTAACAACGACCCAGGTTAATTCTGAGCACTCTCCTCTTCGGGATTTCTCATACCGGAACTTCGGGGGATGCGATGACAAGAGGTTTCACATCTGGGTTTCCCAGGAGCTGAAACTCCAAAAATGCCAATTCTAAACATGCTTCATTGTTTCGGGGTTTCCTTCATCGAGATTTCGGGGTATGCGACGATAGGAGGTCTCGCACCTAGGTTTCCCGGGAGCCGAAACTCCAAAACCGATATTCGTTTCTAAGCTTATTTCGGGGTTTTGCATCTGTAGACACACGAAACAAAACTGTCCCTTGGGGGTCTAAGGTACCGAAACGCCAAAATGTAGATC
>JZKD02S1672837.1:484424-545057 GCA_000966675.3 Picea glauca | reverse complement strand
ATAACAATATCTTGCCTTTCGGATAGTATCTTCTAGGGTCTTTGGTTTGTCAAATTCAATCCTATTCTGATAGTCCTTAGGTAGTCCACTGATGAATCGTTGCACCTTTGCCTTTCCTACTTTTATGTAGGGTACATACCTCAACAACTCGAGGAATATGCTGACATATCTATAGTGAGTTGCCGTAGTTTGAGTTCATAAAACTCTTTAGTCTTCTCGTCGAAATATTTTTCCGACAAATACTTCTTCCGGAAGTATTTCTCAAACCGTTCCCAAGATAGGTCTTATTCGTGAATCCCTTTTACATTCTTAAGGTCTTCCCACCAAATGGAAGCCTTCCCATTCAGGTTGGAAGTGGCTACTCGGGCCTTCAAGTTTTTCGAGAAGTCATGGACTCTGAAATACTTCTTTAGTCCAATAAGCCAAGCCTCTGGTTCCTCTCCCTTCTTTATTTCACCGTCAAAGGAGGGTGGTTTGGCCTTCCTGAATTGTTCGAATTTATGATCCTTGGAAAGCTTCTGCTTCTTTCGTTTTCTTCAAGAATGAGAACTAGTTCTGCTGCTAGAAGATCCCTTCGGGTCGCCAGCTTCCTTTCCAGAAGAATTGTCCGACACTTGTCCCTTATCTCTGGGGTGGACCTTTCTCGAGGTGCTTCTTTCAGTGTGGCCACTGACATGACCACATTTCTATGTCTCAGGTTCATGCTGCATTTGTCTTTGTAAGTCGGATAAGCTTTGCAGTAGAACTGCATTAATTTCCATTTGTTTCTCTTGTTCTTTCATCATCCTTTCATTGTCATCCTTGCAGCTTTGTAATTCGACCATGAGACTCCTCACAGTCTCAGCTAGATCTGAAGGGGTCCCTACTTCCCTTCTTTCGTCAGACTCTTCGTCTCTATTGTGGGAGCCTTCCCCCACCTCTTGGTGAGTCACCATTCTATACGTCTACAATTTCCAGTGATTGATCGTCCGCTAGGGTGCAAAAGACGAATGCTGGTTGTTAGTCAATATTCATATACATTCATACCCAATACATAATTCATATTTCTTTCACATGCATACACAGGCAATAGGAGTTTTCATTCTTAACTTCGACTTTTGATTAAGAAGGTTAAGACAGGGGGTTAAGATAGAGGGTTACTCCTTTCAGGAGTGCTTCGAACGGAGCTTCTGCGTAACTCGTTCATGAGCCCAAGCAGGCCAAGTGTTGTAACCATGCTCTGATACCAATTTGTAACACACCCACTACAGAATTCGAAAATTTTCATCTTTTCTCCGATGAACAGAATCCCTGAAACCTCATGGGACCTTATACAGATCCTGCTACCCCTTAACCGCACTCATATGATCGACGGCTATGACCACAGGTCTTATCGGGGAGATGCTCGTTGGATTTCGCGATTTGGGAAATCGTGGTGCATGTATTCCCCTTTCTCTCTTGTCTTTCGAAGGGTCGAAATCCGAAATGGATCTAACCACTTAACACGATTAACAATGACCCAGGTTAAGTCCAGGCACTCTACTCTTCGGGATTTCGCATACCGGAACTTCGGGGGATGCGATGATAGGAGGTTTCACATCTGGGTTTCCCGGGAGCCGAAACTCTGTAAACGCCAATTCTAAACATGCTTTAGTGTTTCGAGGTTTCCTTCATCGGGATTTCGGGGTATGCGACGACAAGAGGTCTCGCACCTAGGTTTCCCGGGAGTCAAAACTTCGAAATTGATATTCATTTCTAAGCTTATTTCGGGGTTTTACATCTCGTAGACACTCAGAACAAAAATGTCCCTTGGGGGTCTCGGGTACCGAAACGCCAAAATGTAGATCGAAGTCACACTATGCCATATCGAGACTTCGCAAGTCGGGGTTTCGGGACTTGTGAGTACAAGGGAATACACCCTTGAGTATTCCGATTTTCAAAATGCCGAAATATCGTAACATGTCCGCATGTTGTCCTTTCAGGATTTTACCCATCGAGATTTCGGGACTTGCGAGTACAAGGGAATACACCCTTGAGTATTCAGATTTCTGAAATGCCAAAATATCGTAACATGTCCGCGTGTTGACCTTTCGGTATTTCACCCATCGGGATTTCAGGACTTGTGAGTACAAGGGAATACATCCTTGAGTATTCTGATTTCCGAAATGCCAAAATATCGTAACTTGTCCACGTGTTGTCCTTTCGGGATTTCACCCATCGAGATTTCGGGACTTGCGAGGACAATGGAATACACCCTTGAGTATTTCGATTTCTAAAGTGCCGAAATATCGTAACTTGTCCACGCCCCGTCATTTCGGGGTTTCGTATGTCGGGATTTCGCGAGTCATGAGGACAAGGGTTCTTACCCTCTAGTTTCCCGAGTGTCGAAACGCCGAAACGCTTACCGTCCGTCATGTGTACTCTACAGCTGGACGGTCCATGCACTCCCATGGGTCTTGGGATTGACGGTCTCGATTTCTTCGTTACTTGCGAAGGTTAAAAAGGGGTCAAGGCATTATCGCTTGCGTTCCTTCATTCAATTTTACGGTCGTAACATACCTCAGATCCTCCGAAGGGATCCCGTTCATGCATTTTTGCAAGAGGGAGTGTATCCTGGGTACCTAACCATCGAAAGGTCCCAACTCATCCACACGCTGTCATTTCGGGATTTTGCAAGTCGGGATTTCGGGGTTTGCGAGTGCAAGGGAACTCGCCCTTGGGTATTCCGGGTATTGAAATGCCGAAATCTTGAAGTCTACGAGGACCATCCTCCCTCGTGCAAGATTTTAAGACTTAAACTATAACATCCTCCTTCGGGTCCTTAGGCAATTTTCACCAGGTTTGAAGATCAGATTGGAAGGTCTTCTAGAAGGTAAGGGAGTGGTCTCGAAAGGGAACCTTTGTGGGGAAATCTATCCAAGGCATCAGGTAAGACAAATACGGGAACAAATCTCCTGAGAACAAACTTGAAATCTGTATTAGTTCAATATATATATATATATATATATATATGCACATAAGCCATACGCGGTCTTTCCAATAAAAGCATGCAGCCATCATTTTTTATCCAAACACCATACAGACAGTCTTATGCTGAAACCATTCATAGTTGCATAGACTATAAGCATACATGTCAGCATATAAATTTCAAGATACAAGATATAAAACACTTATCAGAAAAACATCAGATGTGATGCAACTGCTGAGAGGGGTGATCGTTTCCACCCAACCGTAGGATCGGTGACTTCGAATGAATTTACCACTAGCCACCCTCGAGCTGAGACCATGATGCTTGAGACTCTCTGTCTCTATTCTTCAGTGATCGAGAACGAAGGTTACTCTCCTTCCTCTCTGCTATCGCTCACTCTGTATTTTGTTCCAAAGTTCTTCCGATCTCCCCCCCCCTGAGATCCCCCTCGCATCTCCCTTCCACACCTTTTACCTGCCTTTTCTTTTTTTGGTGAGGTTGCGTGTGGCACAAATTTCCCAGCGGTGGTCAGGTCTGAGGCCTCCACGGATGGGTGGTTCACCCCCATCCCTCATTAACTCATGAGGATCCTCTTCACCTACCATCTTGGCGAGTAATTCATTTCGAGGCCAATGAGCCGCTCTTGGTTCTCTGGGCTAGTGAAGACCAAATACGATTTGGTTCGGTGGAAGTTAATGCCACCATCCCAGGTGCCTTCCACCACCTTTCTTCAGCCATCGTGGTCTCTCTCTCTCTCTCTCTATATATATATATATATATTCAAAATGTTAATTTACATTCGTCAACCTTGTATACTAAGGTCCATTCATAATCACACATTCACATCTTTGAGTTTGCCACAGTTCTTGGCCAGCATAATTATTTTTACAGACTGGGGGAAAGAAGGTGTTACACCAGAGATATGGGAATTGCAAAATTGGTAGTTTTTGGTGATTCAAAGTTTGTTATTCACCAAGTCAGAAATGTCTATCAAACCAAACAATCAAGATTGAAGTAATATACAAATGAAGTATGGGATTCGGTGGAGAATTTATTTTTGGATTTGAATATTACATTTGTTGATGGGAGTTCTAATCAATAGGTAGACTCATTGGCATTAGCAGCGAGCAATTTCAAGACTCATCTGCATCCCAAAATAAATTATGAAGTAGAAGTAAGACATAGACCTTCAATCCCAGATAATGTTAAGTACTCACAATTTTTTAATGATGATTCTTAATTGAAGAGATTTTTAGAATCCTTAGAAGATTTTTCTGTTGCACACATTGATCAAGATGAAGATGTAGAATGAAATCAACATGATAGAAATTTTATGAATACAATTGGAAATCATGAGATTATTGAGCTGAAAAATAATCACATCCCAAAAGGCTTAGTCCCATTTGAAAGATTGTTTGACAATAATGATGTGTATAAAAAACCTGCAATTTAGTTTTCAGAAGATAAAATTATCAGCTGCAACATAGGGACTAAAACATAATCTAAATTGGTGAAGTCGTCAAAATCATTGTCTCACGAACAAAGGCAAAAATATGTTGACTTGCTGAAAGAATATTCAGATGTCTTTGCCTGGACATATGATGATTTGAAAACCTATGATACTAATGTCATACAACGCAAAATTCCTCTTAAGAAGAATACAAAGCCTTTTAAGTAGAAATTGAGACATGTAAATCCTTTATTGTTGCCTGTGATAGAGTAAGAAATGAAGAAGTTATTGGATGCAAAAATCATTGTGCCATTAAGATATTTTGAGTGGATTGAAAATTTGGTACATGTGAGGAAGAAGACTAGGGATATTAGACTTTGTGTTGAGTTTAGAAACCTCAACATATGTTCTTTAAAGGATAATTAACCATTACCCAAAATGGAACACATTTTGCAAAGGGTGGTGGGTGCCCAGAGTATCTCAATGATTGATGGTTTCTCTGGATACAACCGGATATTGGTACATGAAGATGATAGGGAGAAAAGAAATTTCACTACACCCTGCGGTATGTTCATGTGTGCTAAAATTCCCTTTGGCTTGATGAATGCAGTGACAACTTTTCAGAGGGCCATGGACATTGCATTCATAGGAGAGAAGGAAAATTTTATTGTTATCTATTTAGATGATATTATTATCTTCTCCAATTCTGATGAAGAACACCTACAACATCTCAGGCAAACATTCAAGAAGTGCAGGAAATATGGGCTGTCATTGAATCCTAAGAAGTCTAACTTTTCCATGTCAGATGGTAAACTCCTTGGTCATGTTTTCTCTCTAGGGGGTATTGTGATTGATCCAACCAGAGTTGAAGCTATTCAAAAGATTAGTATACCAAGGAATAAGAAATAAATTTAGTCTTGGTAAGATCATTTTTTTAAGAAGGTTCATTCCAAATTTTGAAGAGCTTGTAAACTTCATAACTGCTATGCTTAGAAAATATCGTGAGGTAAAATGGAATTTGGAGGCTAGAAAATCTTTTAAAACTATCAAACATGCCCTTACTGAAGCACCAATGTTAATCAACCCCGATTATGCTAAAGAATTTCTAACATTTTCTTTCGCTTTGGAAGATATTATTGTTGATGTATTGTTGCAGAGAAATGATGAGGGATTTGAGAAGCCCATTGCATTTTTCAGTAGGGCATTAAGAGATGCAAAGTTGAAGTATAATGATCTGGATTTATTTTCGGCACAAAATGAGAGCGGAGATATAATAAAAAATGCACAAAGATATCGCAAATATTCAATAATGTAACAGAAGTGTATCAGAGATGCAACCATAAACAAAGATATACAATAATACACGATTTCTATTAATGAAAGAAATGTACAGAGAATGTAAGAATACATAGTGAAAGACTCGCTAGAATGGTGGCAACTTATCTCTGAGAAGAGATGTGACGGCTACTCTCATTCGCAAGAAGATGATTACAATGAGGCTCTGAAGGCCTTTTTACAATAATCAGGAATGCCAAAAACCCTAGACATCCAAAAACCTAACCCTAGGAGATGAAGCGCCAAAAGTCATGTGGGCCCCATTTGGGTAAGTTAGTACATCAACTTGCCGGGGTCGTAACTTTTGCATACGATCTCTGTTTTAGGCACATGATAGCTCGTTGGAAAGGTATCATCGAGGAGATTCATTTTACGTGAAATATCAATAGAACTTCAATGTTGCAAACTTGTTTTCCCAAAAAACATCGTTTAGGGCCTCAAAATGCCCCCGGAAGTTAAAAATTGCTAAAAATAGTAAATTACCAAAATTGCCAGAAAATTGTTTTGAGCTAGTTGGAAAAGGTGGGTGGCCACCGATATCCACCTGGATCATATAATATCATTGAAAAACATGCATATGCTTTGGTTAAAGATTTTAAATATTTCATAATTTATATTATGCATTCTAAAGTGGTTGCTTAAGTGCTTAGTAGTACTATGAAGGAGATTTTAACACAACCACACAACGATAGAAAAAGAGGCAGATGGATTGCAAATATTTTGGAATATGATTTAGAGATAAAACCAACAAAACTGGTGAAAGGACAAGGTTTGGAAAAAAAATTGGTAGGGTCAAATTGTAAATCCCTTGGGATAAATTTTATTTTCAACCATTCAGCTGATGGTGTTCCTCATAATGCCATAAATAATTTACAGGTACAGTCAAAGTTTTTTGATTCATTATGGTATAAAGACATTGTGTAGTTTTTGTAGAATTTGCAAGCTTCCCGTGATTTTAACAAAGCCCAAGCAAGATTTTTGTAATTGAAAGCTGTAAAATACTGCATTATGAACCAATCTCAGTTTTGGAAAGATCTTGGTGGAATTTTGTTAAACTATGTGGAGGAAGACGAAGCACATATGATTATGGTTGAAATGCACAGAGGAGCTTGTGGAGGACATCACTACTGGAAAGCTACCGCTTATAAAATTCTTAGAGCTGGGTATTATTGGCCCACATTATTCTTAGATGTTTTTGCAAAGGTCAGGGTTTTTATTGAATGTCGGATTTTTCTAGGGAAACAACAATTGAAGTCCTTATGTTTGAATCCTATTGTGGTGGATTGTCCTTTTCATCAGTGGGGTTTGGATTTCATCGACGAAATTCATCCTCCTTCCAGTGAACAACATACGTCGATCCTCACAGTTACATATTTTTTTACAAAGTGGATAGAAGCCATTCCTACCAGAAATGCAACAGACAAAGTTATAATCAAATTTATCGAGGAGGATATCTTGGCCAGGTTTGGTTGTCCCAAGAAAATCTTGACAAATAATGCACAAGTTTTTAAATATGCTAAAATGATAAACTTTTGTGATAGATACAATGTCATTCTTAAACATTCAACACCTTATTACCCACAAGGTAATGGGTTAGCAGTGTCTTCTAACAAAAGTCCGATGAGGATCATTAAAAAAATATTAGCAGATAATAAGAAGGCTTGGGATTCTAAGCTTAAGTATGCATTGTGGGCTGACAAGATTAACATGAAGAAATCAATTGGAACTTCTCCTTTCCAATTGGTATATAGGACTGATACGCTTTTTCCTATTCAGTTAGGCTTGCTAGTAATGAAATTTTTCCAAGATGAAATTGAAGAACCAAATGATGTGCAAGAAAGGATTTTTCAATTGATAGAAGTACATCAAACCAGATAATTTCTACATGAAAAGGCTCAAATTTATCTGAACAAAGTCAAAGCTAATTTTGACAAGAAGACAAAGCAAGATAATTTTCTCCCAAGGGATCTTGTCTTAAGATGGGATAATTTTCTTAAGATGACAAAGGAAAACATGGTAAATTTCATTATCTCTAGTTTGGGCCATTCAAGATTGTAAAAGCTTTGGAAAACAACACCTTTATCTTGCAGAATCTTGAAGATAAAGATCTTTTTGGAGGCCCTGTGAATGGGCGTTTTCTCAAACATTTATTTTACTAAAGTTCTGGGTGGCTCAATGTCATTGTAAATATCAGTGTGATTTGAAATGTTGTATACGATATCAGATGAATAAGACTCCATATCCCAATGGAAAAACAATAGTATATAGTTTGTTTTCAATTTTCAGTGTGATAGTTTGGTTTTTAGTTGTCTTCGGTATCCAATGAGTATGATCAGATTGCACAGTGTTTCCAGTTTGAATTTTATTACAAAACATAAAGAAACATATACAGAGTTTGGATTAGATTCTCAACAACAAGAAATTGTTTTGAAAGGCACAAGTCTACAAGTCCTTGAAGCCTCACAGGGAGGACTTTATCCCCAGATGGAGCCATGTGTTAACACCTAAAATTTGAATGCTAAACTTCAATTTTTTTGTCAAATTATTAGAAAAGTATGTTTTGGTCAGAGTCCAGTCTGTGTCGGTATTAAAAAATCTGTTGGGAAAAGTCTTTTAAAAATTGTCTTTCAAGAGTCATAGTTCTATTAAAAAGTAAACCTATCCTTGAAATAACTTCAGTCTATTATTGAGTATGGTTTGTCATGGTCTTTACTCAAGTGTTTGAATTTGGTAGTGAATATTATAATAGTATTTAAAAAATTCTACCGAAAGTTTTGTATTAGAGTCTTGGAGGAAATGAATTCAAAAAAGGTCATGTGTCATTATTAATCTAAGTGTGTCGCATATCGTGTGAAACATGGTTAATTATGCCTTTAGGTGTCTTTCAAAGAATGAAGTTATGCTTATATTAGGTTATCATAATACTTAGGGGTGTCGTGTTAAACATTCGTTTATGGTACCGCCAAATCACTGTAATGATTGCTCATTCCATAGGTCACCTCACTCGTTGGTCGTAATATCGAGCTGTTATACTATTGCTTTTTCTTGACAACAAAACAAACCTTGTTTTATGTCATTTTCCCTAAGTATATCACATCTACTTTATAAAAGAGTCACAATTTCCAACGATGACTAAAGGAGGTGATTATACGCCATGAACCCGAAGGTGCAAAACTTTTATAGGTGTATCCAGAGCATGGTACCAAGTTCCAACAAGCAGGATGGTTAAGTTTTTTCTAGAATCTTCAGGGGTATAATCAGGAAGTGGCTACAACATTTACAAAAGGGTTTGACGGATGGAAGGTCAAAATCAGAAATTTGACAATTCAAGTTACAAAGGAATCCATTGCTAAGGCCACAGAGTTACCAATAGATGGAGAGAGCAGGTTCAAGAACCAAATTATCGTGGATTGCAATTTGAATCAGTTCTTGAAGCCCGAGTATCAGAATCGAAGTTGGGGAAAAGACATTAAAAGGTGTTGGCCTATAGATGAATGGAACAAGTCACTTAAAATGGTTCAACGATATATTACCTGTGAAGGTAGGTTTTCTATCGTCCTTCTATACCATATGAGGTATGAGGTTTTTTTTACATCTGTCTTGAGATAAAAGA
Organism: Picea glauca; assembly: GCA_000966675.3. NCBI lineage: Eukaryota > Viridiplantae > Streptophyta > Pinopsida > Pinales > Pinaceae > Picea > Picea glauca. The sequence continues at coordinate 535,712 of JZKD02S1672837.1, read as the reverse complement.
ATGAACTTGCCATTATTCCCGTTGAAGAGTTTAAGAAAAATGTCATCTAGAGTTCAGGCCAGTCATAAGAGGAATAAGCACAATGTCTTCCATCAAGGTTCGATTAAGCTATTAATCATTGAAGAATTAAACAAAAATAAAATAACATGGCAACAATTTTTATCTCAAGCTGGTTTTAAATATGAATCTCAAAAACCCCAGAAAAAAGGAAGCTTATATCGACCTCGGAAAGGTTGAAATTTCCAGAAATCCTAGAGGACATATTATACAGTCATCTATTCAAGAACATGATTTTAACGCTTTCACATGAATAACCAGGAGTACCATGAGGAAAATCAAGTTCCAAGAAAGGGTTACAACAAAAGTTGCAGCGACGTCATCCATTTCAGAACAAGGGGTTTTACCTATTAAGGAGGATTGTACTAGACATAAATGGAATGAAATTGATGCAAAACCAAAGAGAATGAAATCATCTCTAGTGCAGGTGTTTGAAAAACATGAATCAACTTGTGAGGAAGCTTCTTACAACACATTTTCAAAAAGGGGGTCGGAGAAAATTGCTCAGGATGTAAAACCTAAATCACTAGAGAAATATAGGCTCAGAGGACCACATACATGCATGACAAAGAAGTTGAGACTCAATGCAAAGTTGATTTTTTATCCTTCTTTGAAGAAAAATATAGTTCTTGTTATAGACGATGATTCATAAGAACTTTCTCCTAAAGTTAAAAAAGCAAAGAAGAATACAAAGTTTTCTAAAATCTCTACAAGTGACTCGAAAAAGGAAACGATAAAAAAAGTGAAGAAGATGAAACATAGTTTCCCTCAACCCAAAAAGATTCCCCAGCTTGAAGATATTCCTCATAATGAAGATACTAGTCAACTATTAGAGATGGGAGATGATGGATCTCAGAAGCTGGTTGAAGATCAAATAATTGAAATGCATGAAATGATTGTAGATGAAAATATGTCTAAGCTTGTTCAAGGTAAAAATGTTTTAAATTTCCATATTCTGATAGTGAGGATTTTGAGCCAGTGGACAATAAACCAAGTAAATATGTAGTTGAACAAGAGCAGATGGCAAGACAAGAACCTGTTACATTATTGTAGCCCAACAATAAAGATAAAAATGAAAATATGAGGAATATACAAAGGCAATTAAAGAAACTCAAAAAGATGAATGACCAGCTTAAACTTGAGAATGATAAGTTGAAAGAGCATAATAAAAAGATTGGCAAAAGGAGAAATAAGTTGGTTAGTAAACATAACAAGCTTTGTATATGGGCCCGAAAATCTTATAAATGAAACATTAAGTTCAAAAGAAGGAATAAAGACGAAAAGTTAAATGGCTACAAGAAAAATACAGGAATCAGGACAAAGAAGGTCTTAGGATGTTAGTGGATGCAATGGACAAGATTTAACAGATGAATAATGCAGGGGTTTCAGTTGGTAGAAGACTTCATCAAAAGAATCAAGCATTTCGGCAGACGACTATGTTCAGGGAAATCATTGGCATACATCCATTAGTTCCAAAAGTTTTGGTAGTTTCCTGCCTAAATAAAAGTAAAAGTGCTACCAAATTTACTGAAGACAACAATTTTGTTATTTTTTTTAAATTTTAGACTTTAGTAAGCTAATAGTTTTAAAATAATCCTTAGTTATAAGATTTATTTTCAAAGGTATCTATTGTAATCTAAGCTTAGACAAACTATGGTCAACTAATGTTGCTCGAAATGTGGATCTATAACTAACAATCGGGTTTCATGTTCCAAATAATGGGATCCAATTGTAATATGATTTAGTTGTTATATTTTTCTAAAAAAGGACTAGATCCATAAAATTTGGATCTTGGATCCACGTTTGAATTCAATTATGTATTTATAAAGCAAAGGTTGAAAATAAAAAACAGGGTTGGAAGTTTGGGTTTTGGAAAGCAGTTGTAAAATTATACATATGTTTCCTTATTGAAGAAATCCTATAGTTTCAATATCAGATTGTGCTCCTTGTGTATCTTCTTATCTTTTTCTTTCTCAGTTGAATGAAATGATTATTGATATAGGCTATATTAATGAGTTGTGGATTATAGATTCATGAGAAACAAAGCTTTGCTGTGAATGCCCATTTTCTATAAAGTTTCATTCAATTATCTAAGTTCAGGATTAGAAATAATTTCTAGTTTATGAACATTCTACTTTGAGAGGTTTTAATTATAGTTGATGTGATTGAAGCATTTCTATATGTCTTTCTTGTTATTCTTCTTGCATCTTTTAAACCTTAAGTATTTGAAAATTGAGCTTGTATGCCTTCAATCCATGAGATATAGTGTATGATTCTACAATTGAGATAAATGTTGATTTTCCAATCCCATCTATTTTGACTCTTTACTCAAACAAAATTATCAATTCTAGATGTGTTGGGCATAGTTCCTTTTACAGTTAGGAATATCTCTAGCGCTAACAACACGTATGCCTTATGCAACCAAAAGTATAGTAGTATAAATGCTCCTCTTGGATATTCTTTATTCCATTCTTTCGACCTATTATCAAATGAAAATGTTGTGAGATCCCAAGTCTAAAAATGATTCCCATGATTGCAACCCATGCAAAAAATTCATGGGTTTGAGAGGATGTTTGGGTATACAATAGGTGAAATGTTTGGGTGACATGTAGAAGATGGAAAATGATTGATCCTAGAGAGGAATCCATGTTTGTATAGTGAGAAGAGTGGATGGGCATAAATAGATCCTTGTTACACATTGCATATATTTATTTTTTTATTATACATGAGCCATAACCACCATACTATAATAGTATTCCAAAGGGAAATAAACAACTTGAGACTCTTTCCTACACCAAAGAATTTAATGGGCTAAAATTTCCAATGAACTATGTAGTAGAGAAGAGAAACCCTTGAGTTGGTCTTGTTTCCAATTGAGAGGGAGGGTTCTATGGTCGATTAAAGTTTGGTGAGGTACCTAGAGTACGTTGTGGTATGGGATTGATTGACTTGGGTGTATTGTGGTTTGGATTGAATGAGAGATAGATCATAGTGGATTTCCCTTTCCATTGCAATCTCATAACCCGACTTATGGCGACATTTATTTCAGAAGGCTACAACTGAGAGGTGGATCACTCCTCTACAAATGGTTTTGGTGGATAATCTTCTAAGAAATTATTTGTATTCATTTATATCTCTACTTGGTTTTCTCCATTTTACACGTATAACCTTTATTTATTAAATTGAGTTTAATATTTGAATTGTGTACATGAGATAATATATATATATATATATATATATTTGAATTATTTAATTCACTTTCATATTAATTTACAATACAAGTTTATGGGTGTTATTGGAATCCCCATTGCGAATTATTATTCCAATGGGTACTTGAGGAAAATTTTGATTACATTATAAGCATCCACTTCTACAAATAATTATCCATGAAGGTAACCCTGAATCATGAGATAGACCCTCTAGATGGAATCTTTGTCCAAGGATTCAGATAAAGGGCGTAATTTTAGGTTTAACACATCGAGGAAGGGTTTCCTTTCATATGCAATGTTTATAGGATGTGAGGCATGGTCTTTTTCTTTTAAGGACATACCTCTAAGGAATATAGGCCATAAAGGAAGCCCTCAATGATGAGATGTATCCTCTAGTTACATTCTTTGTCTTTGGAGTGGGTCAAGGGCCTAATTGCATGGTTCGACATAGATGTGAAGGGTATACTTAGACAAGGCATGCCAAAAATTCAAGGCATTACATCTTGAAGAACCCATCTCTAAGGGAAATTGGGGATAAAGGCTGCCTCAAACATGAGACAAGCCCTATGGATAAAAGAATTGGCCAAGAGTGGGACAAGGGATTAATTCTAGGGTCTAGAGCATAATGTAAGAATAAGCTCTCCAAAGCATGGTTTAGAGATAAAATGCAGGTGATTTTACCTTGAATTACCTACCTTTAAGGGGCATTGCTCGAGAGGTTGAACTAGGGACATATATAGGTCCTCTAGATGGAATAAATGGCTTAAGAGTGGAACAATATTGTTATTGTGTGGTTTGGTGCACCAATGAAGAGTTTCTACTCCCATGTCATGCTTCAAGGATAAAATCCATGGGATTTTTCCTTGAAGCATCCACCTCTTAAGTAAATTTTACATGAAGGCAACCCAAACTACGAGACAATCCCTATGGATGGAATCTTTCACCGAGCATTGGGATAAGGGCCTAATTCTTAGGTTTGGTGCACTAAGGAATGGTCTCCTCACATAAATAGTGCTTTGATGCCTTACATATGGCATCGATTGAAGAGACAAGCCCCATGAGTGTTATATGCCCTTTAGTATGAGGTTAGAACACCAAGGATGGGATTCTATCTTAGGACTTCATTAAGGGTTCAAAACTATGGGCTTAGGCATAAAAAAAAACTTCTAGGGCTTGTGGGAATTCATTAGGCACTAGACCATGACACAAACCCTATACAAGGGATATTTAGTTCATGATGCAATACTATATGTATTCTAGAGTTCAGAGAACTAGGGAAGAGTCTACTCAAAGTAGAGGCATACTTCAAGGGAAAAGATAAGGGGTTTAGGTCATAAATGTAATTTCTATGGCTAAAGGAAAATGCACATGGCCCAAGATAATTATGCAAGCCCTTAGGAAGTAATCTTTGGACCATATATGGAATATGCATTGGATTTAAGATTTGGGACACCATGGATGTGTGTCTTTGATCAAGACAACGTTCAAGGTTAAAAATCAAGGTTTTAGACCCTATACACTTATTGCATAATTAGTTGGACATGCATGGGGCCTCAAACCATGACATGAGTCTTCTAAATGAATATTTTACCAATAAGTGGCATAAAGGGCCTATGATATTCTTAATAACCATTTTTTATTTGTTGGGGGAAGTAGTGACCATCTCATGGATTAAGAAGTGGTTTAGATGCAAAAGGTAACTATTGACTTAAACGATCCATTACTCTTATGGCTTCTTGATAATGGAAAAGGACCCTAACCACAATAACAACCTTGCTTATGCTACTTACACTTTGTTATATGTGGTAATTATGTTCGTAACATATATGCATCTAGATAGTTTGTATTGTGGATGTAGTTTTAGGGTTTTATAGTTGCATATAACATGTACTCATCATATCGAGTATGCATTATTTGAAACTATGTTCTTGTGAAATATAAAGCAATAGTTAATGTGTATGCCTAATTTTAAAATAATGCATCTCATTTTTTTTTTCACCTAAAAAAAAAAAAACTTATATTCATATAAAAATGAGTATACATGTTTCGGTTCTCTGAGGGACTTACATAATCCATACTAGTGACAAAAAATCACCTTCAACCTTCCTTATCTTTCTTTCCCATCCATGCCATTTACATTTTATACATACATACTACAATCATAATAAAAAACATTAAAGTGGGGTTTAACCACCCTTGATCCATAGTCATTTTGCATCCTTACAGGTGAAAATATTTTTCATCACAAATTAGACCATTAAAAAATTATTGCACAATAAAAGAACTCAGATCAAGCTCCAACACTTCTTTAGAAAGAGTGTCTACAATCTCGTTAAGCTCCCTATAGATATGATTGAAAGAAGACCATTCAAATTATTCCATAGTGTTGTGGATATGATGTAGAAGGGACTGTAGTTTGACCACTTGGATTTGAACTTTCATGTTTTCCCAATATACAACTACCTTGGAGTCCTCAAAAACCTACATCTTTCTCAAATCTAGCATGTTAGCATAATACATAAGAGTCCACATTGCAGGAACTCTGCTTTCATATTGGTACAATGACATGGAGCATAGTGGATATTGAAGAAATGCTCCTTAAAGATGTATATGATAAATCCTACGCCGCAAAAAGAGGAGTGTCCTTGACAAACACTATCAAAGAATCCCCAAGGGATTCCATTATTCACTTCTGGCATCACTAGGTTTCTAACCTTAATCTTCTTTAACTTATTTTTAAAATTAGAGGCCATTTTGGAAATGAGACCCACCACCAATTCAGGAATCATGACTGTATTTTGGAATATGGCCAAATTTATGGCCCACCAAATGAAGTATACAAAATATCAGAGACAAAGCCAAGGGAACTAGCACTTAGTGATTGCTTCTAGTCGGAGATTCACTCCAAAGAGTTCCCTAATGTCTGAAAGTAAATATTGAGGATATCATAGACCGCCTTCCATACATTACAATCAAAGGGACAAGTCACAAACATGTGTGAATCAATTTTCTCTTCAACAACACACATGGCGCATCTGCTTGGCCCAATCCAACCACGTTTTAATCCGACCTCCCTTGTTTGGATCTTGTTACTCAATGCCAACCAATAGACAAAGGAGACTTTGAGGGGGGCATTTAGTTTCCATATGTCTACCCACCACCATTGGACAAAATCCTGAAAATCCTCTTCGGCCAGTGCTAAATAGCCCAACTTGATAGTATACATTTCATTAACAAGATTTTTCGCCCAATAAAGCGCATCTATATCATCTTCCTTTAAACATATAAAGTTACATTTAATGATTTCCACATATGCTACCCATTATTTGGCCATTCTTTGGTCTAAACCCAGATCATACAAAGATTTTTATATTGAATGCCCCACTTCGTTTGCAATTTCCATCCTAGCATCCCGTAAAGAGAAGATTCCTAAAAAGTGAAGTGCATTTAGCAGACCGTTTGACAGATTGTTGGAGTTGGAGGATCCTTCCCACAGGTGTGTTAGAAATAATAGGTGTGCTCATTTAACCATAGACAATATAGCAATATTTTCACCCAACCATAGGCCGAAGCCACCCCCGAGCACCTTAACCTTGACAGAGAGAATAATTTTGGAAGCAAAACCTAGGTCCAAAATCCAATCAAGGTAGCGTACCACTCTCCAGAGATAACGTACCAAGCATAAAGTCCAAACCATAACCAAGAGAAAGTCCAAGCCTAAAACCGAAAATACTAGTTGCAGTAGCTGCAACTGTAGCTACTCTCCAAACTTGTGCACTTACTGAATTTATGCAGTTGCGAGTTTTGTGTGTACAAATGCGCTCTGGTATCCTGTATTTATACTGCTCTTTCTTAGTTGTTTGGGCCGACTTCTCTTTTTGGAGGTTAAAGACTTAATATTAATTATTTTCTTTAGCCAACTTGTATTCTAGGGTTATGCCCAAATCTTTAGGGTTTCTTCTTGCTTTCCAGAATATTCTATTCTTGTCAGGGTTACACGTGGAGGTTAATACCTCCCGTAACTACGATAATATTAACAGTCCCTCCTAGCTAGGGAGGTATTGAAAACAATGGTCTTGAGCACAAATGTACCATTCAACTGGTAGCATCATCATAGCCACACATGCTATCTCATGATCAAATCATGAGCACCATCATCACCATTGGTATCATCTGATAGCATCAACTGCATCATCTCTCAAATCCATACTCCATCTGAGTAATCATGCATGATGCTAAGTAAGTCACTCACTCCACAGAGTGATACAAGAACTATTCTTCTAATCCGGACATATGTCCCAGAAGAATAATTGTTTCAACATATGCTGGAAGCCATGCCATGGGCTACAAGGACTATTCTTCTAATCCAGACATACGTCCTAGAAGAATAATTGTCCCGAACCATTTTCTGCCTGGAGAATATCTGTCCACCAACACACTAAATATCCATCTAGATGGTAATCATTTCCAACACTACTTATAGTCTTCATGGAAATTAGAACAATGCCATCCAATAGAACACAACTTTGTCTATCCATAGTAGTACACAACTACTATCTAGTGGTACACAACCACACCAAGTAGCACACGACTATTTAACCAATGAAACATAGTCAAAACCAATGGAACACATCCACCACAATGGCATACATCTACTATCCTGAGACACACAATCTCCACAGTAATCATATCATCTGATATCAACCTGCATAAAAATATCATGATACAAACTAAGTCATCTAGGCCATTCTTTCACTCACATATGTGAGATCTAGAAGAACATCTTCCCTCCGGAGGTAAAACATCAGCCATGGGATATCTAGACTTTTCTTCTCAAGCATAAAAGAATATCTGTCCCTAATTTCTGAGCCTGGACCATTTATCTAACTGGGCCATTCCTCCAACACTAATCATAGTGCAACCTGGAGATAATGAGTCCACCCTAGGGAATTCCTGTCCCCGATTGCTAAACTTGGACCATTCACCTAAATGGGCCATTCCTCCAGCACTAATCATAGTGAAACCTTGATAGAATGAGTCTGCCCTAGGGAATGACTGTCTGGACAATTTCCTAATTGAAATGAATGTCCTGCACCAACCTCCAAAACATACCATTCTTCGAAACTTCTCATAATTGTGAACTTTGAAAGAATGACTGCTCGACGAGGCGGACCATTCTACTTGACCACTACTCAGAGTGAATGGCAAGAAGAATGACTATCCTAGACCATTCCCCCACACTAGACATAAGGGGAATCATTGTCTACGGTACATCAAAAATCTATCAGACCATTTTCATTACGAAAATGACTGTCCGATCTGGACCATTTTCCGAATTGGAAAATTCTTGTCCATCAGAAATCTCAAACCACTTTCCGAACTGGAAAGGAACTGCTCAAACTGGACCATTTTTCAAACTAAAACACGATTGTCCATAAATCAATAGCATATAAGTGCTCCCTCCCAACTGGCAGTAATCTCTTCTTTTTTTAATAAGGAATTCATCTCCACGAGCCCCAACTTGTTACTTGAGTACGCAAACTTTTGATCTTGGGCAGAGGCTTTACCAAAATATCTGTTGTCTGCTCATCTATGGAGATATATTGGAGAACCACTTCTCTTTTTTGGACTTCATCACATCGAATATAATGCTTGATCTCAATGTACTTCGGTCTGTCATGGAACACTGGTTTTCTCTGAAGGCTTCATATAGCTCTGATCATTACAATATATCATGGTCGAATTCAACACTTATGTTTCCTGCTAACTCATAACATCGTGGAAAGGCTCAAACTAAAACATATCCAAGTAGCACTTCTTCTGTCATCATGAGAGTTTTCCATGGATTAACAATTCATCATCCCAGAATTATGAGTAACTATTCTGAGACACTATCTCTGCCATAAAAATTTTTCACCACGCTTCTGTTGTATATCAGATACTCTGCATCAGGTCGTTTGAATCCATACAAGGTCTTCTTATATATGCATACATGAGTCTCTTTATGGTATAAGCTTCTTTCTCACTTGCTTTATTGGGAAGAACAATCGTTTACATTTAAATTCCAATCCATGGATACTACAAGAGGTATATCTGGTTTACTAGAACAAGTTGTTGTCATAGTCTTCTCCCTCCTTCTGGAAGAATCTCTTAATATTGCAATGCTTCCATTCATAAGTCTTTTTCACCTTTTCTTACATACACTGTTCTTTATCATAACTTCCATTTCTTCTGCTCGATTGCGTTTTAGTGGGTTCAAACCAAGTTGGTAGTCTTGTGTTTCTCGGTATAATAACTGGTTTTTCTTGTTTTTCTTTCTTTCTTGGAATCTTCATGTTCTTCCTCATGTCTCTCTTTAGCTCTTGGGTCCATGGGGTATTCTATATGCCCTAAAGATTCCAACTTATTCCTTTCATCATAGGATCATGGATGTAGATGGACAACCAAGGATACTTTAAGGATTCTTTTCGAAGAAGACTTCTTCTAGAGTCAAATTGAACACGTGCTGCTTATCATGGCTGCTACTTTCAATTGGAACATCGACATATACTTCATAATCCTCAATGTATCATATCATTTAGGATTATCTCCCTCCTAATCCTTGCTTCATGCATGAATACATGCTCTTCTTTTGGAATTTTGTAATGAGCTCCCTCCATCTAAGAGAGTCCATGCTTCCTTCTGCAAAGTGTCACAAGTCTTTTTCTAATTTCCTCTTGATTGTTGACTTCTTTTTGTTTTGACTTCTTCTGGTCTCTTCAAGTTTGATATGATTTCGGCTAGGTTAGGGTGCACTAGGATATCTAGAAATTAGGTCAATCTCTTCACTTGAGGTGCCTCAACATGAGGGTTAGGTTTTCGTTGCTGTAGCAAAAAATTTGACTTCAACTGCAAATGTAACTGAGCAAATCCTCCCAATATATATTCCAATGGTTAGACTGTCTGAAGATAGTGTGGGCCCATAACCTATTATAAATAATAGGTGTGCTCGTTTAACCATATACAATATAGCAATATATTCACCCAACCATAGGCTGAAGCCACCCCCGAGCACCTTAACCTTGACAGAGAGAATAATTATGGAAGAAACCCCTAGGTCCAAAAGCCAATCAAGGTAGCGTACCACTATCTAGAGCTATAATACCAAGCATAAATTCCAAACCATAACCAAGAGAAAGCCCAAGCCTAAAATAAAAAATACTAGTTGCAGTAGTTGCAATTGTAGCTACTCTTCAAACTTGCGCACTTACTGAATTTCTGTAGTTGCGAGTTGTGTGTGTACAAATGAGCTCTGACATCCTGTATTTATACTTCTCTTTGTTAGTTGTTTGGGCCGACTTCTCTTTCTGGAGTCTAAAGACTCAATATTAATTATTTTCTTTAGTCGACTTGTCTTCTAGGGTTATGTCCAAATATTTAGGGTTTCTTCTTGCTTTCAAGAATATTCTATTCATGTCAAGGTTACACGTGGAGGTTAATACCTCCCGCAACTACCATAATATAAACAGGGTGTTCCCCAATTCTGACTAATTTTCCATTGCCAATTTTCGAGGAGCACCACTTGCCAATTATTAGAAAGGCTTCAAACATTGCTTTCCACCCTATGGAACAATTGGTTCCTGATTTGTTCGGTTCTCTAAACCAATCTACAATTGTTCTGCCAGGGAAGTATTTGGAATCCATAACCTTCCCCCAAAATGAGGTGTTGTGTGCTAATATGCAAAGGCTCTTAGTAGGGTCTTGTTGAACCAGAAGGGGTTTTTAATTCCCCAACCACCATAATCTTTTGGTTTAGCAATTCAAGACCATTTCACTAATCGTATGCTCGGTGAGTCCTTTTTACCTGACCAAGAATTGAAAGAAAAAATTGCTTATTTTTGAGAGGACACCTTTTGGTATCTTGGAAATGGATGCCTAGTAGACAAGAATGTTTCTCAAAAAAAAGTTTATTAGAACCAAACGACCCCCTCTTGAGATCATACGAAAGGTCAAGTTTGACACTCTTGATTGATTTTTCTCGGAAGCCATAGTCAATCTTATACTTTGTAACCCACAGGATTGAGATCAAAACCAAAATATTTCATTCCTTCCTTGATCCAAGTGGACATCAATGGCTACCCACCTATTCCACTAGCTCAAATTACAATTTCCATCTTGGAAGTTTTTCTATAGTTTTTCAGGTCCCAAACTTCCAAATCCATTTTGAGGCACTAAATGATGTTTTTTTGACTTGGAAATGCCTTATGGATCCTTATTACGATGTATTGGGTCATTTAGAATGTGTACTCCTCGACTATACCTTTTTGATGATGTACCCAGTTCCCGAAATGGAGATCGTATGCAAAAATTGCGCCCTCAGGAAGTTGACATATCAACTACCCCCATCGGGGCCCAAAAACCTTTTGGCATTTCAGATTTCAGGGTTAGGGTTTTGGATGTTTAGGGTTTTCTCATTTACACTTTATGTTAAAAATTCCTTTGGAGCCTCATTGTAATCAACTTCTTGCGAATGAGGGTAGTCGACACATCTCTCTTCAAAGATAAACTATAACATGCTTTACATTTTACAGTATTTTGTATTCCAGATAGTCATTAATAGAATCTGAGTTTTACTGTATTACTGTGTTCCTTGCAATCTCTTTGTGTGTTTCCTTATTATATCTTTGTTATATTTCTACCTTCATGTGGTTCTAAAAAAAATATGGATTTGTGGTATCAAAGCAGTATGCTCCTTGTCGTTCTTAGTGCATGTCCCTGATGAGGTCAGCGTATAGAGAGTTGGATCTCGAGCTTGTTTCTCTTAAGGACAACTGCTCTCACCCGCCCAAGAAACCTCCCATGGTGGAAGAAAAGAAGGACGATGGAATAGGAGATCCTATCAAACTATTGCTCGAGGAATCCCTCATGCAATAGAGGAACGAGATGATGTATAATTTCGCCTATATCCTTAGACGACTTCCAACAACAATGGAGGCACCTTCAACCAACAATTAGTTTGGAGGTGCAACATCCTTTAAGGTACAATTTAACATTGATATCCTTTATTTTAAGGCCATATAGATGTCAACGCTTTGAAAAAATAGTTAAGTATACTAGAAGGTTATTTCTCTGTCCAAAATTTTTCCAACAGTGAAAAAATAACCTTCACACTCCTTAAGGCCCTTCCCCATGTCAGAGAGTGGTGGGAGACTTAATGTGAACAACATGTTGAGGATGAGTCTACAATTTTTGGGCCAGGACCCACTTGGGAAATTTTTTTTGATGCCTTCAAGGAGCTATACTACCTTGTTGGAAACTATGATGACAAGTACTTGAGATGGACAACTCTGCGTCCGGAGAGAGACTAGATGGTGCCATAGTACACCAACATCTTCCATACCTTGTGCATAGAAATTGGTATTAAATACTTAGAGAAGCGCCTGGTTTTAAAGTACTATAGTGGTGTACACAAGTATATCCAAACAGGCACAGACTTCCTGGACATCTCCCCATTGGGAGCCACTTACTGATATGTTGTCAAGATCGAGGAGAAGTTCAGGCAAAAGAATAAGTGAGATTTCGGTTTTGCAAACCCATTGCAAAAAAATCCTAGTAAGGGTGGCCCAAAATCCCAGGGAAAAGGACAGAGCAATGAGGGTCAGTCCCATGATAACTAGTCGAAGGCACCAACAAAGAAGGGTAATGGGAAGTCGAAGAAGGACATTGGAAATTGGTGCGAGTTCCACAAAACCCCTTGGCAAAATATGGATGAATGCTGCTCCAAATAGTCTTTGTTAGCTGAGATGAAAGCCTCAGGGTTGGATGTTGACTCAAACTCTGATTCATAACCGAAAAAGGGAAAAATGATCATTGATGTAGAACCCAATGTCACCATTGCTATTGATGGCCCTTGGAATAACAATAATAATCTATTATATCCTTGAATGCTTACATTACTTTGTCAACCCGAGGTTCATACAAACTTAAGAGGTGCTATGCATTGTGTGTGTAGTATGCATTTTTAGGTAGCAAAGGTCTGAGACTGATCAAAGGTTAAAGATGTGTGGAATGATGAAAAAAATAGAGATGGCAGAAAACAACTCTAAATTATTACTTAAAGGAAAACAAACCAATATGAAAGTATAGCTAATCTAGATTGCATAAAAATAATTTATTCTAATGGCAATAAAATATATTGAATCATAAATATTCAACTGAGAAAAAAGATGAATTCAATATATGTTATGACAAAAAGTTGTAATTGAAGTAAAACTATACAAATGCATGAATAAAATAAGCTAATTGTCTAACCCTTTGATCAATAGCAATCCATACATATTTTTATTGTTGATTGATGTTTTAATGAAAGGAAGATGAAGATAAATTGAAATATAAAACTAAAACATTCCTATGAGAGATTTCTACTAGAAACTTCTATAGGAAGCAATAATGAGGTCTAGAAAGTTAGTGTATGTCTTCGAAAGCATGAACAAATATAGAATATAATAAAATCAAATGGATCTGAGGTTCTTGTCCTTGGGGGGTGTTGACGATTAAATTGTCAACGAAGTTTTTCCCACAAAGTGTTGCTAAAGCCTATTATTATAAAAACTAAATAATACTAGTAGGTGGGACCCCCTTGTATTGGTGAAGATAAGATCTGTTCACATTTGATGTTGTGATGATGTGCGACACGACTTACATGGTTGATGAGATCTTGTTGTTGTTGGCTATGATTTGAGCTTATGAAGGGTTGGTTCCTTATGTTACTATGGCCTATGATATTCATTGATATCATTGCTATTTGTTCTTATCACACCTACACAACAAACATGCTAGTGAAAATACATAAAAGGCGGTTTAGAGAAAGGCAAAAATACTATAGCAAATGCAAAAGAAAAGGGATCTAACTCTGAAATTTTACTATACTACATACACGAAAGGTTAAAATGGTTATGGTTAGATCCTAGCTAGCAAGTTAATGGTCATGCGATTTAATTAAGTTATATGGTCGATATACATATGGTATATCTTGGAAGCACAGGATATGGGTGGTGCATTTTGACAAAGAAATAGGCACTAATGGTTATGTGATTTAACTATGTTATATGGTACGTGGTTGTTTTATGTATGGTGTAAGTTAAGGAATATGATGGTCACACTATTGGATTTTAATGAGGTGATGGTTTCGATACATGGTCTGATTAATGGTGTTAATGAAGAACTTGTTGGCATGTACTATTGAATTTAATTGACTGTGGGTGGAGGTGACATGCATTTACTGCATGTCACCCTTACTCCTTCCATTATCTACCACCCTAGTCAGGATATTGTTCGACATTGCTGCTGTGGTTATGCTCCGATTTCTTAGCAGAGAGGAACCACTCAACTAACTCACGTTTTAAGGAATTCGATTACAGGTATATCTTTTTTTGGCCATTCATGAGTCTGCTCTGGTTATGAAATGATTACTGGCTCGGGTGTATTGGTTTGTGCTTTCCTGAAGTGTTGCAACTGTGTAAAAAATTGTGATTTGGAATTAAGCGTTGATGGTTCTTTCTGCAATAATCTTGATTCATAGTGGTCATCTTGGGAATTAGCAGCCATAGGGGTTTTCTGTGATCTTTGCTGGTTTAGTTGGTCTTGGTTGGATGGCTTCCCTCACGCGTTCGCATCACTATATCCAGTCTCTGGCTTTTATGAATTTTAATGGTTGTTTTCACAAAGAAGGGTCGCACAACATGTTTTCTATTCTTACTCAGCCCTATCTTCACCTCAACGCTATGGTTGTTTGATTGAGATCCACGAGGGTTATACCCTGCATGTGTTAAATATCTTTACTGGTCGAGTTGCAACCTCACTCCTCTGTTATAGCCTTCCTGTCACGAGATTTGTTACCTATCCACGGATAAGTCGTGGTTTTCTCTATGTATGCACTGTTGGTCTCAGAGGTTTCACCATTACAAGGAATTGGTTCTGTTCTCCCTGTGTTGACTACAAAACAAACCCTTAGCCCTCTAGTATGAAGGTTGATAGAGAAGACCGGCCTGGCCTATTGGGTTTACTACTTGGTTATTGTTGGATGGTTGTATATTGTTGACTAATTTGAGTTTAGGCTCGCCCAGTTGGTCGTGTGACAGTCGTGTTTCTCTGGAATCTAGTCAGTGCCTCTCTTATAACAATGGTAAACCTTGCATTGTTAATTGCACATTTAAAAGTACACAGTTGCTCTCCTTATGTTTAATAACTCAGTATTGTTTAATTGAGAGGGTCACAACCTCGATTCGAGTTGATGCGTGGGTGTGTGTGGTTTCCACAACATGGTGGGTCGGTTGTTGATTGTTCCGACAGTCCAAGGATAAGCTCAACATTGAATTGGTTGATTGGTTGATACATAATCACTGTCTTTTGCACTAAGATTATTTGGATGTTTGATTTGGCATTGGTTACGATTGGTAAATAATGCTCACGCACTCTGCATTTGTAGGTATGGTGTTTCTACACATCGAATAAATGGTCATTGTGACTGTTAGTTTCTTTTGGGGCCGAATGGTTATTGCAACGAGGATAACTGTAGGAACTACATCCACTGTATGCTTTATGATTGTTTGATTGTATAAGCCTGAGTTTTACACAACATAGTTGATTACAGTTTGACTAAATCAAAGCAATACTATATTAGATTGATGGCTCAACACGTTGGGTTAAGTTATTACTGTGACTATGTGTTTGATTTTGTAAAATGGAGATGTTGCATCGTGGTGTTTTGGGTGGCTGCGCACTGTGTATAATATGGATAGCTTGGGTTCCACACTCAGAAATAGTCACAGAGTTTTAAGCATGATTTTGTGGCAATCCGGTTATTTGTTTTATGAAGATAGGCATGTTGTTCATACCTCGTCGTGTTGAATGGATGGCCCAACTTTTAGAGTCACATGGAATTGGGCTTATACAGTAGCAAAAATACACTTGCATGATTGAATTATTTTGTGTGTATCTTGTGTTGGAATGGTGGTTGTTGGATGTCTGTTTAAATGTCAATTCGGGTTTTGCAATTTAATCTGGATTATTGGGTTTACTGCCTCCATATATGTTTAACGAATATCATTGCATTTTTAAATGACATGCCTCATTGCAATGACAATATGATTTCATTGTTAATTTTGAAACATGACTATGAGTGTATTTGATGATTGACGTAATGTGTGGGTAGTGATTGGTTTTGAGGATAAACAAAGTGCAAATGGTTATGAGTGCAAGTAGTTATTGTTTACACATTTGAGAATTATTACAAGATATAAATTCGATAAATAAACAGAACTCCCCTACAGATCGTGGTAGGTTGCACACTGTCTGGTTTGATGACACTGTCTTAAGAATTTGATTTTAAACTGTAAACAAGTTAATGCCCAGAATTATTGGGTTCTTACACAATAGTGCTTTTGAGGTTACAATGGTGAATTGGTTGGTTGTTTTCTTCACAAAATGTTTTATGGATCACTTAATTAATTTTATGAAAAATAATCACTCTTTTTCCCTTACATGATTTCATTTTCAACTAATTACAAACCCCCTCGCTTTCCCATATTCATTTTTCAATCCTGTTCTAAAATTGATTACAGTCAAGAGAATTTTGGTGTTAAAGCAGTTGGAAGTGGCATTGTCTTGTTTGGATTACACTGCCATTTTTTTGGTTTGCTTTACAGTTGATTGTTATTGTCATTGAGAAATAACAATGTTCTTTCCCCCCTCATTGTATCATGTTTCTCTCAATACAAACCCCTCGCATATCCATAACCCTTTATTCACCCCCTGCTCATTGATAAACATTAAACCAATTTGTATGGATTAGATTGCATGAGTCTGATACATTGCCGAGCCAAATCTATTTCATATTTTTAAGAGTTGTCATGTATGGTTATTTAAATGACTATTTGCTAATCAATCATGCATGCATGAATGAGTTTTTTTAGGCAAGGTATCCATGGCCGAGGAAATAGAGGTAGAGGTAATTTTAACAGAGGCCCAAGAAGGCCAAGGTTCTCCATACATTTTGATGTTGACTCACAAGAGCTTAGCCAATTGTTTCAGGCTAGATTCTTTAATTGGATTGGGCCGGTAGTAGTCCAACTTAGGCCTGAAAGGCCTCCTTTCCAAGTCCCGCAAGCCCCTGGTATCCTCGTACCTCCTCATGTCTCATTGCAACCCGAGGTTCCTGAAAATGATGGATGGCATGATATTTTCCACCCAACAATCTGCCAACATCGTGGCTGGACCAACTTGTCCTTGCCTGCTCCTCCACCTATTAAACCCATTGTCCAAGCTGCCCCTAACCACTCACCAATGCAATCCTCCCATGCTAGCAAGAGATTGAAAAATGAGGCCCACCATACCCTTGGCAAAGAAAAATCCATTGCTGCCCCTTCCTCACCCTCCAATGGCTCTGACAAATCCGTGTCTTCCCATATGCATTTGAGGGATGATTGTTCCCACGTGATCAACGATATTAAGCCTAAAGGCTCTGCACAACCAAAGGAAAATTCAAGAAAATCGAAGGTTGACAGCAACAATCAAGGAAAGATTGCATCACAAAGTGGAAAGTATGGCTTTTAAGTTTTATTTTATCTATTGCTTTATGATAGTTGACTTCAGGGATATTTGGACTACACGTTTATTTTGGATATATGAGTAATATTTTTTGGAAATAATTTCAAATATCATGAGCTAAATTGTCAAATGGAATATGTGGATGGGAGTCACAAGGAGGTGTGTTTTGCTTGACTAATAGTTATGTTAAGATTGTTATAATTGTTATGAGCTAAGGGGAGTCACAAGGGGTCCCACCTACTAGTTATTATTTATTTATGACCTTTATTATGATTATTACTTTCCCCCGTAACTAAATTTGGTTAAGTCTTTTAATTAACTTAACTAATAAGTTGGTTCAACTACTTCAACCAATTCTAATTTTTTTAAAAGAAAAAGGCAAGGGAGGAACAAAAGGAAGATAGAAGCAGAAGCATACTAAGGTTTGCTCTTTGAGTTTATGTTGAGATAGTTCAGTTTTCATTCATTCATTTATTCATCATAAACCTAATTCTCTTTTATGATAGCAGGGTCTTATTGTAGACAACAATATTCAGGGCTGAATCACATCATTCAGACACTTGTTTTTTCAGAGGTGTTGATCTATCTTTGATAGTATGTGTAGACTTGTCTGTTTGTAAATTAATTTTCATGACTGACAAAGGATATTGTGCAGAATTGAGTGGGCAACAATCTGTGGCAAGTTATTCCAACTTTTAGAGTTCAGTTTTGGTTTTCTGTCAGAGGTCCTTTTGTATGTTCCATCGGGGATGTCTAAGTTTGACTTTGGTCCAAAATTTCTGCATGAGATTTTGTAAAGAAAATGACTATTTGGTGAATTTGAATGAAATAAAGGATTGCTTTATATCTCATCTGTCTTGATTATCAACTTGGTGACTTTACTTCTATCTTTACATTCATTTCAACAACTGATATGTTTAGAAAATTACATAAAAATTAAATTTCCAACAAGCTTTTTGTTGATAAAAGACTAGCCTAAGCACTCATAATTAATACTTGTGAGTTAGGATGTTGTTTTTGTTGGGTATAAACATAGGGTGATATGCCCGTCTACTTTGACTTAGCCAAGAAAAGTCTGAAAATGCTTGAGTAAGATCGTTTCATATCTTTTGCTCAACATTTATTTGGTGACCATACTGGGGAGATCTTCGATATCTCTCCGGTTAATTTTTATACTCGATTTTCATCGATACATTTTTATTTTTCTGAAATTGATTCTTTGACTTTTTTTCTATTAATGATTGTTCCTGTTGCGAGGTAGCCCAATATTGAGCCTGGTCTCCAAGACCAAACCAACATTACTTTGAACTTGTTTCATACTATTTTAGACACTACCAGGACCCGTGCTGAGCTTAACTATTCTTGGGCAACAATTGAATGAGATATTAGTACTCAAGAACAATTGAAGGCTAGACATAGACAACCTAGAAATCAACAATAACCCTTTTGTTTCTTCAAGTTTTGGAATTTCTTTCATGTCCTTAGATTCTTGTGATTTTAGAAGAAGAAGAGGCTTGTCACCTGAAATCAATCCTATTGCTGAAATAGGAAGAAGGAACGTTGTGTTATCTGTCCAACAAAGTGCTCTAAGGAGAAATTTATCTGATTCATCCAACTTGTCCTTCTTTACCTCATATATCATCCACAAGATGGCATCTAATGGTGGCTCTTGTCATACTGGAAGTGATCAATCTTCTCAATCATCATCATCATCAGTGATTGGTAACTTATATAGCCACCATATCCCTATCCAATCCAGTACAAACCCCACCAAAGTCATTAAAAAGTATGGGCCTTTTCAATTCAAAGAAGACGCCACAACCACACTGTGGCATGTGTCCTCTCCTCTTAACTTAGCACCTGCTACTCGTCCACTTCCGAAGTTTAAAGAGTACTTACATAAATTTTCAGGAAATAACACTGCTAGTACACACGAACACCTGGTGGCATTTTCCAATGCTTGTCATAACATAGGGGCCAACGACAATGATACTTGCATGCGCTTGTTCGTCAATTCCTTGGAAGGAAAGGTTGCGACCGATTTCTTTGATCATCCTCCTAAGATTTTGTCTACTTGGGAGGAGTTAATCTATTGGTTTCGATCCACTTATGGGAAATCCAAAAGCCCCGCCGAGAAGTTAAGGGAATACAATAATGTCACCTATAAGGAGGGTGAGACCATCAAGTCTTTCAAATTGCTTTTCACCAAGTTATACAACCAAATCCCCGAACTTATCCACCCTCAGAAACAAGCTGCTTTGATGCATTAATACAATGAATTTCCTTCTCCCTACCATCATAGGCTCGAGGAAAAATCCATTGATAATCTAGGTTCCGCTCTGCATACTTGCTCAGAGTATGAAGAACAACTTGAAAGAACTGGTCTTCCCTAGGGATAATTAGTTAGATAGAAAAACATGTCTGCCCTGTTGCAGCTAGTACAAGATATGAACAATCGCATGATATCATTCGAGCAAAAGGGAACAGTCTCCCCTCTCACCCCTAGAGCTTCATCTTCTTCTATACCCCCCTTTAGAAATCCGGTTGAGAACAATTTTCAGCCTAAAGCTATCATGCCTCAGAGTTGTTGTACCTTTGCGAGGAATACCACGAGGAAACCAATTGTGAGGTAAAGAAGAGTGTCAAAGATAAGATATTTGGTAAAAGACTAGAAGCTACTATCCTTTTCCTAGATTTTGTAGAGACAGAGGATGTCATGGTCATCAACACTAGGAACAAGGCCTATACTCCTAAGGGAAAATTTGATCCTCCTCGTAGTTTTTCTAGCCCGAGCTCATCCTCAACAGTTGCTACTCTCCAGGTTCCTAAAGTTCCTGAGAGTCAAGGAATCACTCCTCCTCCCCCCTCTTCCAAATACAATATCTTGAATCAGTTGGCCAACATCAAAGCAGATGCAACCCTTCTAGACATGGTTGTTGTCCTTGAACAATAGATGCATTTGAAACAATTTATGGAAGGAAAAGCTTATGTTGTAGCCAATCCTTGTGAAGAGGTAAATGACGATGATTCTTCTGTAAATAAAGTAGGTGTACATAACTTTAGATACCCTGTAAAAAATCCCCCTTTTTATATTTCTGTAAATATTATGGATAAGATTTCCCATTGTTGCCTCATTGATGGTGGTTTGGGCCCCTGTGTGATGTCGAAGATTATTATGGAAGAGCTAGGCTTGTCTTGTACAAATGAAAATGCTAGAAGCATGATCTCCTATAATAATCTACAACAAAAAACCATAGGCGAGATTAAGGATGTGACCTTGGTTTTATGCGCTCATCCTGAGATAAGAACAACCCTCAACATTCAGGTAATTGATATGCCTTTAAGAAATTACTCAATTATCTTGGGAAGGGACTGGAAAGCCTTAACATGTGGATTCCTCTCACTCGACTGGACACATTTATCCATTCCTCGAAATGGTAAGAACATCATAGTCCTAAGAGAAGGAAGGATTTCACCTTATATAGAGAGTGTTCCGCAATCTAGTGTAAACTATATCAAAGAATACCTAGGAGTGTATTCCATCTTTGCTGAAGAGGATAATACTCCTTTGGAACAAATCAATTTATAAGATGATATGTGGCACATGCACTTTGATGGTTCACACTCTAATGAAGGTAATGGGGCTGGTATTATCTTGGTTTCCCCTGCAGGAAAAATTCATAATCTGTCTTACAGGTTAGACTTTCCCTGTACAAACGATGTCATCGAGTTTGAAGCTTTATTATTAGGCATTGAAAACGCCCTTAATCTTGGTTGTGGTCATCTTCCATTTTTTGGAGATTCTGAGCTTGTTGTGAGCTTGATATGAAAAATGTGCCCCCCTAGAAACAAGATGATAGAACGATACCCCAAATTGTTTGGGCGCTTATCTCGAACCTTTTATCCTTCAATATCACTCATGTTAAGAGGGAGTTGAATTCAATGGTTGGTCGGTTAGATATCTTTGTAGCTTCTCCTAATCAACAACTTTTCCCTCATAGGCCTGATTGTTGTTTTCAATCTCTATATCATCCATGTATCCTTGAAAATGTAGAATCTTGGCAGGACCTCCCTAACAATGAGAACATTTGTGTTTTTTTTAGGGATGAACCTCTTAAGCCCAAGGAAATTATTTCCATAAAAAACGATAAGATTTTTGATAGCTTAACTCCTCTAGATGTTTCATTTTCATTGAGTGTTATAGGAAACAAAGAAAAACATAAAGAGGAGATACGAAGGGAGGTGGGTGAAACCATCTCTATGAACATTTGGGCACTCAAACCTTCAAGGAACATTAACGTAAGTACCCAATGTTCTGATAGAAAGAAAAAGGAGTTTTCCAAGCTACTTGGTGAATTTCAAAAGGTTTCTGCTTGGCCTTATAAGGATCTTCGTGGTTTTGATCCTGTTTTTTTACAAAATGCTATTTCCATCAAGGAAAGAATGAAACCAATTATGCAAGAACAAATATCTATTAACTCTTTTAAGACAAATTTTCAAAAAGAGTTGGGAAAATTCTTAAGGGATGGGATTATTTTTTCAGTCCATCCTGGATGGGTTTCCAATTAGGAGCTTGCTTCAAGGACCACGGAGAATATTAGAACCTGTATAAATCATCGAACTCTCAGGAAATCTATTATGAGAAACCCTTTTCCATCCCTTAGTATGGAAACGGTTCTGCAACAGGTTGTAGAGTCACAATTAATGCCATTGCTTGATAGTTTGTTGGGATGTAAGAAGATCAAAGTAAAAGGGGCAGATTCTCACAAAACCACTCTTATCACTAATTGGGGTACCATGCCTTACCAATGCTTGCTTTCTAGCTTACTTGATGCAAGTACCACTTTTAGAAGACCTGTGCACACGAATTTTGATGAATTAGTCAGTCTCCATCTCTATCTTGATGATTTAATCGCATGCATCAATGGGCTGATAATTACATTAGAATTTCAAGTGTTGGGTCCTTTCCAAATTGTTTTTGTCTTGGACACTAACTCTTACATTTTAAAAAAATTACAGAAGAAATTGTTTTCCTACAACGCTAACAACCCTCGCTTGAAATATTGCGAGGAACCAACGTGAAAATATTTAATGCCTAATAGAAGCCTAGCTCTGCTTTCAATTTTTGTGCTTCTTTTTTATGCTTTATAGTACTTTGATTTCTTCCTTCCGAGTTAAGTTTTTTTTCTTTCTGTGTTTCATTTCTGTCTTTTATTGATGTTGTTTTAGTTTCTGCAATTTTACTTCCGTCATGATTTTGTTTCTTATTATCTTTAGTTAATTTGGTCAAATAGGATGTTGGATAATTCTGCCACAGTGACACTCCTGCAAAGCAATTTTAGCCAATAACAATCAAGCTTACATAGCTGTTATGATGTCTCCTCTAAAGGGCCCTTGAAATTGTTATATATTTCCACTGCTGCTTTACAAGGAATTGGTTACCTCCCGCTTCTTCTTACCATTTCTTCATCCATTGAGGTTTTGAGAGCAAGTAAAAAAAGAAGAAGGGGATTTTCTCCTTGAAGTTAAAAGTAGATTCCAGTTGAATGATTATGCATACAGTGGTAAAACCCCTTATACTTATCACTTTTTATAAATTATTCCCAAATTCTTGGTCATATTTCCATTAAATCCACTCACTTCCCCCTGTTGCATAATCTTCCTGGTTATACCTTCTATGCATGTTGTTCTCGGTCTGTGAAATTGTGAGTTCTGAGTGCTAAATATGTAAAAAAAAAATTCCCTGTGGAGTCCCTAGTTTGTTGACGATTAAAATCGTCAACCCACAAAGTGTTACTAAAGCCTATTATTATAAAAACTAAATAATACTAGTAGGTGGGACCCTCTTGTATCAGTGAAGATTAGATCTGTTCACATTTGATGTTGTGATGATGTGCGACATGACTTACATGGTTGATGAGATCTTGTTGTTACTGGCTATGATTTGAGCTTATGAAGGGTTGGTTCCTTATGTTACTATGGCTTATGTTATTCATTGATATCATTGCTATTTGTTCTTATCGCACCTGCACCACAAACATGTTGGTGAAAATACATAAAAGGCGGGTTAGAGAAAGGAAAAAATACTATAACAAATGCAAAAGAAAAGAGATCTAACTCTGCAATTTTACTATACTACATACATGAAAGGTTAAAATGGTTATGGTTAGATCCTAGTTAGAAATTTAATGGTCTTGCGATTTAATTGAGTTATATGGTCGATATACATATAATATATCTTGGGAGGACAAGATATGGGTGGCATATTTTGACAAAGCAATAGGCACTAATGGTTATGCAATTTAACTATGTTATATGGTACGTGGTTGTTTTATGTATGACATAAGTTAAGGAATACGATGGTTGTGCTATTGTCTTTTAATGAGGTGATGGTTTTGATACGTGGTATGATTAATGGTGTTAATGAAGAACTTGTTGGCATGCACTCTTGACTTTAATTGACTGTGGGTGGAGGCGATGTGCATTTATTGCACGTCACCCTTACTCCTTCCGTTAGCCGCCACCCTAGTCGGGCTATTGTTCGACCTTGTTGTTGTGGTTATGCTCTGATTTCTTAGTAGAGAGGAGCCACTCAACCAACTCGTGTTTTAAGGAATTCGATTACATGTATGTATTTTTTTGGCCATTCATGAGTCTGCTCTGGTTATTAAATGATTACTGGCTCGGGTGTATTGGTTTGTGCTTTCCTGAAGTGTTGCAACTGTGTAAAAAAATGTGATTTGGAATTAAGCGTCGATGGTTCTTTCTACAATAATCTTGAATTCAAAGTGTTCATCCTGGGCATTAGAAACCATAGGGGTTTTCTATGATCTTTTCTAGTTTAGTTGGAGGGTTTTTGTTGGTCTTGGTTGGATGGCTGCCCTCACGCGTTCGCATCACTATATCCAGTCTCTGGCTTTTATGAGTTTTAATGGTTGATTTCACAAAGAAGGGTCGCGCAATGGGTTTTTTTTTCTGACTCACCCCTCTCTTCACCTCAGCGCTGCGGTTGTTTTATTGAGAGCCACGGGGGTTATACCCTATGTGTGTTAAATATATTTACTGGTCGAGTTGCAACCTCACTCCTCTGTTATAGCCTTCCTGTCATGGGATTTGTTACCTATCCATGAATAAGTCGTGGTTCTCTTTGTTTATGCACCGTTGATCTCAGACGTTTCACCATTACAAGGAATTGGCTGTGTTCTCCCTGTGTTGGCTACGGAACAAAGCCTTAGCCCTCCAATATGAAAGTTTATAGAGAAGACCGACCTGGCCTGTTGGGTTTACTACTTGGTTATTGTTGGATGGTTGTATATTGTCGACTAATTTGAGTACAGGCTCACCCAGTTGGTTGTGTGACATTCATTTTGGTTTGGTATCTAGTCACTACCTCTCTTATAACAATGGTAAACTCTGCATTGTTAATTGCACATTTCAAAGTACACAATCACTCTCCTTATGTTTAATAACTTAGTATTGTTTAATTGAGAGGGTCGCAACCCCGATTCGAGTTGATGCGTGGGTATGTGTGGTTGCCACAAAATGGTGGGTCGGTTGTTGATTGTTCCGACATTCCAAGTATAAGCTCATCATTGAATTGGTTGATTGGTTGATACATCGTCACTGTATTTTGCACTAAGATTATTTGGATGTTTGATTTGGAATTGGTTACGATTGCTAAATAATGCTCACGCATACTGCATTTGTAGGTATGGTGTTTCTACACAACGAATAAATGGTCATTGTGGCTGCTAGTTTTTTTTTGGGATGAATGGTTATTGCAACCAGGATAAATGTAGGAACTAAATCCATTGTATGATTTATGATTGTTTGATTGTATAAGCCCGAGTTTTACACAACATAGCTGATTACAGTTTGACCAAATCGAAGCAATACTGTATTAGATTGATGGCTCTACACATTGGGTTAAGTTATTACTGTGACTGTGTGTTCGGTTTTTGTAAAATGGAGATGTTGCATCATGGTGTTTTGGGTGGCTACACACTGTGTATAATATGGATAGCTTGGGTTCCACACTCAGAAATAGTCACAGAGTTTTAAATACGATTTTGTGGCAATCCGGTTATTTGTTTTATGAAGATATGCATGTTGTTAATACCTTGTCATGTTGAATGGATGGCCCAACTTTTAGAGTCACATGGAATTGGGATTATACAGTAACAGAACTACACTTGCATGATTGAATTATTCCGTGCGTAGCTTGTGTTGGAATGGTCGTTGTTGGTTGTCTGTTTAAATGTCAATTCGAGTTTTGCAATTTAATCTGGATTATTGGGTTTACTGCCTCCATATATGTTTAATGAATATCATTGCATTTTAAATGACAGGCCTGATTGCAGTGATAGTATGATTTCATTGTTAATTTCGAAACAGGACTCTGAGTGTATTTGATGATTGAAGTAATGTGTGGGTAGTGGTTGGTTTTGAGGATAAACAGAGTGCAAATGGTTATGAGTGCAAGTAGTTATTGTTTATACATTTGAGAATTATTACAAGATATAAATTGGATAAATAAACAGAACTCCCCTACAGAACGTGGTAGGTTGCACACTGTCTAGTTTGATGATACTGTCTTAATAATTTGATTTTAAACTGTAAGCAAGTTAATGCCCAAAATTGTTGGGTTCTTACATAGTAGTGCTTTTGAGGTTACAGTGGTGAATTGGTTGGTTGTTTTCTTCATAGAATGTTTTATGGACCACTTAATTAATTTTATGAACATAAATCACTCTTTTTCCCTTCCATTATTTCATTTTCCTCCAATTACAAACCCCCTCACCTTCCCATATTCATTTTTCAATCCTTGTTCTAAAATTGATTACAGTCAAGAGAATTTCGGTGTTAAATTAGTTGGAAGTGGCATCGTCTTATTTGGATTACAATGATGTTTTATTGGTTTGTTTTACAGTTGATTGTTGTTGTCATTGAGCAGTAACCATGTTATTTCCCCCCTCATTGTATCATGTTTCGCTCAATACAAACCCCTCACATATCCCATAACCCTTTATTCACCCTCTGCTCATTGATAAACAATAAAACAATTAGTATGGATTGGATTGCATGAGTCTGATACATTGTTGAGCCAAATCTATTTCATATTTTTAAGAGTTGTCATGTATGGTTATTTAAAATACTATTTGCTAATCAATCATGCATGCATGAATGAGTTTTTTCAGTCGAGGTAACCATGGTCGAGGAAACAATGGTAGAGGTAATTGGAACAGAGGCCCAGGAAGGCCAAGGTTCTCCATACATTTTGATGCTGACTCACAAGAGCTTGGTCAATTGTTTCAGGCTGGATTCTTCAATTGGATTGGGCAGGGAGTAGTCCAACCTAGGCCTGAAAGGCCTCCTTTCCAAGTCCCACAAGCCCCCGGTATCCCCGTACCTCCTCATGTCTCATTGTAACCCGAGGTTCCTAAAAATGATGGATGGCAGGAGATTGTCCACCCGACAGTCTCCCAACATCGTGGCTGGCCCAACTTGTCCTTGCCTACTCCTCCACCTATTAACCCCATTGTCCAAGCTGCATCTAACCACTCGCCAGTGAAATACTCCCATTCTAGAAAGTGATTGAAAACTGAGGCCACCGTGTCCTTGACAAAGGAAAATCCACTGCTGCCCCTTCCTCACCCTCCAATGGCTCTAACAAATCCGTGTCTTCCCGGATGCATTTGAGGGATGATTGTTCCCATGTGATCAACGAGATTAGGCCTAAAGGCTCTGTACAACCAAAGGAAAATTTAGGAAAATCGAAGGGTGACAACAACAATCAAGGAAAGATTGCATCACAAAGTGGAAAATATGGCTTTTAAGTTTTATTTTATCTATTGTTTTATGACAGTTGACTTCAGAGATCTTTGGATAACACATTTATTTTGGATATATGAGTAATATTTTTTGGAAATAATTTCAAATATCATGAGCTAAATTTTCAAATGGAATATGTGGATGGGAGTCACAAGGAGGTGTGTTTTGCTTGACTAATAATTATGTTATGATTGTTATAATTGTTATGAGCTAAGGGGAGTCATAAGGGGTCCCACCTAATAGTTATTATTTATTTATGACCTTTATTATGATTATTACTTCCCCCCCCCCCTAACTAAATTTGGTTTTGTCTTTTAATTAACTTAACTAATAAGTTGGTTCAACTACTTCAACCAATTCTGAATTGTTTAAAAGAAAAAAGAAAGGGAGGAACAGAAGGAGGATAGAAGCAGAAGCATACTAAGGTTTGATGTTTGAGTTTGTGTTGAGATAGTTCAATTTTCATTCATTCATTTATTCATCACAAGCCTAATTATCTTTTATGATAGCAAGGTCTTATTGTAGACAACAATATTCAGGGTTGAATCACATCATTCAGACACTTATTTTTTCAGAAGTGTTGATCTATCTTTGATAGTCTGTGTAGACTTGTCTGTTTGTGAATTAATTTTTATGACTGACAAAGGCTATTGTGCAGAGTCGAGTGGGCAACAATCTGTGGCAAGTTGATCCAACTTTTAGAGTTTAGTTTTGGTTTTCTGTCAGAGGTCCTTTTGTATGTTCCATCAGGGATGTCTAAGTTTGACTTTGGTCCAAATTTTCTGCATGAGATTTTGTAAAGAAAATGACTCTTTGGTGAATTTGAATTAAATAAAGGATTTATTTATATCTGATCTATGTTGATTATCATCTTGGTGACTTTAATTCTATCTTTACATTCATTTCAACAACTGATATGTTCAGAAAATTACATAAAAAATAAATTTTCAGCAAACTTTCTGTTGTTAAAAGACTAGCCTAAGCACTTGTAATTAATACTTGTGAGTTAGGATGTTATTTTTGTTGGCTATAAACATATGGTGATATTCCCGTATACTTTGCCTTAGCCAAGCAAAGTCTGAAAATGCTTGAGTAAGATTGTTTCATATATTTTCCTCAACATTTATTTGGTGACCATATTGGGGAGATCTTCGATATCTCTTTGGTTAATTTTTATACTCGATTTTCATTGATACATCTTTATTTTTTTGAAATTGATTCTTTGATTGTGTTGCTATTAATGATTGTTCCTGTTGCAAGGCAACCCAATCTTGAGCCCGGTCTACAAGACCAGACCAGCATTGCTTTGAACTTGTTTCATACTATTTTAGACACTGCCAGGATCCGTGTTGAGGTTAACTTTTCTTGGGAAATGATTGAACGAGATATTAGTACTCAAGAACAATTGGAGGCTAGACATAGACATCCTAGAAATCAACAATAACCCTTTTGTTTCTTCAAGTTTTGGCCTTTCTTTCATGTCCTTAGATTCTCGTGCTTCTAGAAGAAGAAGAGGCTTGTCACCTGAAATAAATCCTATTGTTAAAATAGGAAGAAGGAATGTTGTGTTACCTGTCCAACAAAGTGCTCTAAAGAGAACTTTATCTTATTCATCCAACTCTTCCTTCTTTCCCTCATATGTCATCCACAATATGGCATCTAGTTGTGGCTCTGGTGGCACTGGAAGTGCTCCATCTTGTCAATATTCATCATCATCAGTGATTGGTAGCTTATATAGCCACCATATCCATATCCAATCCACTACAAACCCCACCAAAGTCATTAAAAAGTATGGTCCTTTTCAATTCGAAGAAGACACCACAACCACACTTTGGCATGTGTCCTCTCCTCTATGAGTGTATCCTCTATGTGTCCTCTCCTCTATGAGTATAAGAATGAGTGTATCCTCTCCCCAAATGATGTAGTAGAGGATCGGATTTTCCTCACTCTTCTCAAAACCCATCTGAAGCAAGTAAGAGTCAATCCTCGAGTACCAAGCTCGAGGAGCTTGCTTCAGACCATAAGACACCTTTTTCAAGAGGCACATGTGGGACTCTCTCCCCAACACCTCAAACCCCTTGTGGCTACTCAATGTATACCTCATCCTCTATGAAGCCATTTAAAAATGTTGTCTTCACATCCATCTGATGGATCTTCCAACCCATCTCTACTGCAATATCCATAATACTCGTGATGGAATTATATCTCTCAATTGGTGTGAATGTCTCATCATAATCAGTTCCCTCAATCTGAGAGAATCCTGTCACCACAAAATGAGTCATGTATTTCTCTATGATGCCATTTGAAACATACTTGATCTTGTACAAGAACTTGGAAGTCACCATTGACTTCCCCTCAGGGCTAGGCACAACCTCCTGCACATCATTTTGCATAGTGGATTCATACTCCTCCTGCATGGCCTATATCCAGACCCATTGTCTTTCTTCCTGCACAAAAGTAGTGGGATCAAAATCTAACAAGGAAGAATGAATCAACTATCTATCTCCCTTTCCATTACCACTACAAAAACCTGGTTCTTGCAGTCCCAATACATACCTCAGGTGAGACTTCATCTATGCAAGCCGATGATGCCAAAAGGGCCAGTGTCTAGTGAATTTGTTGGTCATAGGTAAACTGAACCCTGGGTCTTATAGCCTATGCGTAGAACAGGAAATCCAACAAATGGTTTTGTTTCCAGGACTTGAACTCAAGTCTCTCAGATGAGAGCCGAGTATCCTAACCAACTAGACCACAACCAAGAGTATCGTCCATAACATTGGGTGTAGTACTGTCACAACCAGGAGAAGGGGACATCGATCATCCAACGACATTTACAAGTAGGAAGTTGTCTATATCTAAAAATAATTATACCACTACAGAACGAGAAGGATTGGAAATGGTCTATGCACTACAGAAGTTCAAGAACTACTTATTGGGGTCCCACTTCAAGATGTATACATACCAATATGAATTAAATTACTTAGTCAACAAGCCTGTATTAGGAGGAAGAATATGCAGATGGATGTTATTATTTCAGAAATATGACTTTGAGGTCATAATGAAACCAAGAAAGATGAATGCCAGACCAGATCATCTCTCACGCATATTGATCGGAGAGGATGCAAATAATTTAGATGATAATTTCCTAGATGCGCAGTTATTTGCAGTAAGGATGGAAGATGATTACTTCACGAACATTGGGGAATTTCTAAGTATAGGTATGGCCCCCTCTGAAATGATAGTTGCACAAAAGAAGCAATTGGTATTGAAAGAAACTGATTATCAGTTGATTACAGGGAACCTGTATAAGTTAGGGGCAGATGGAATATTGAGGCATTGTGTACTGGAACATGAAAGTTTGATTATATTGGAGGAAGCACACGATGTAAGTGTTGAAGGACATTACACAGGCAAAGAAATGACACAAAATATTTTATGTGCAGGGCTTTAGTGGCCTACATTGCACAAATATGGGAAGGAGTATTGTCAGTAATGCGACATATGTCAAAGAGTGGGAAAACCATCTAGGAGAGATAAAATGTCGTTAAATCCACAGGTTACGCTACAAGGATTTGATAAATGGGCCATTGACTTTGTAGGATCAATCAATCCACAAGCAAGAATATCAGAGGCAAGGTACATCATCACTATGACAGATGCTTGACAAGATGGGAAAAAGAAACACCAGTTACCGATTGTACTACGGAGACAGTCACACGGTTTATGTTCGAGAATGTAGTGAAGGGGTTTGGATGTCCGCACATATTACTTTGTGATCAAGGTACACACTTTCTGAACAAAAAAATTGTCACAATGACTGAGGAGTTTCAGATTTATCAACACAAGAGTACACCATATCACCCTCTAATCCAGGTGGATATTGGTGGCCACCTACCTGTTCCAAATTCCAACTGGCTCATCTTGACAGTTTTTAGTTCAACACGTTTTCCTGTAATGGGGAAAATTATTTGTAATTGTCGGTTCTGTAGTTTCATGTCTATCCTGAAGCCCGACACAACATCCAAGTGGATAATGGTGGCAACCCACCTATTCCAACTAGCTTATTTTGGAAGTTTTCATGTTAGTACATCTTTTTGTACTTCCAGGGCCGTTTTGGGTCCCTAAACAATGTTTTCTTGGATTTCCATAGTCAAACTATACATGGAGTCAAATTTTGATGCAATAATGTGTAGTTCTCGAAAATACCTTTCAAACGAGATATCACACACCTAAAATGGATATCGTATTCAAAAGTTATGACCCCAGGAAGTTGATGTACTAACTTATCCCAACGGGGTCCACATGACTTTTGGTTCTTCATCTCCTAGGGTTAGGTTTTTGGATGTCTAGGGTTTTGGAATTCATGTTTATTATAAAAATGCCTTCAGAGCCTCATTGTACT
The DNA here is from genome assembly GCA_000966675.3 of Picea glauca. NCBI lineage: Eukaryota > Viridiplantae > Streptophyta > Pinopsida > Pinales > Pinaceae > Picea > Picea glauca. The sequence continues at coordinate 503,627 of JZKD02S1672837.1, read as the reverse complement.
CATCTTCTTGTGAATGAGCATAGCCGTCACATCTCTTCTAAGAGATAAGTTTCCACCATTCTAGCGAGTCTTTCACTCTGTATTTTTACAGTCTCTGTACATTTCTTTCATTAATATAAATCATGTATTGTTGTATTTCTCTATTTCTGGTAATATTTATATGCACTTCATTGTAATATCTCTGCTTTCATTTCGTTCTGAAAATAATCTAGATCACCATCAGGCCAATGGCACTGTGGAATATTTTAATAAGATCTTTGAGAATGGTTTGACAAAGATCTGCAATGTAGGGCAAGATGATTGGGACTTACGAGTCCCTGCAGTTCTATGGGCTTACAGAACTACAATAAAAAGATGATAGGACATACACCTTTATGGTTGGTCTATGGACATGAAGCATTGATGCCAATGGAGTTCATTCTAACTAGCCTATGCATTGCAATGATCACTAAGCTCTTGGAGACTGGCACATTATAGGAGCTGTTGACGTAGTTAGTTCATCTTGAGGAGGACCGGTTTATTGCATGATTCCATCAGCAGGTGCAGAAAGCTAGAGAGAAGGCCTGACACGATCAGCACATTAAACCAAAGAAAATTCAAGTCGACGATTTGGTACTTCTGTATGACAACAAGTATCTGTAGCATCCAGGGAAATTGCATATGCATTGGTTGGGACCCTATGGGATCCAACAGATAACTGGGACAAGTTTTGCGTGGTTGGAAACCTTGGATGGAAAAATCCTGGACGAAATGGTGAATGGGAGTTGAATGAAACTCTATAGAGATAGTTGACAATATGCGTAGTAATTTGGGTTTCACCAGAACCCTTGTATTATAGTAAGTGTAACATAGTATCAAGAAAAACAGGAAAAACCAAATAAAAAGTAGGAAAAAAGGAAAGAAAACAAATAAAAATCAGATATAGGACAGAAGAAAAAGAGTGTTTGAATACCAAGGTATTAGAACTTGCGTCGTTGAACTGATAATCACACACAAAGACAACACTCTGCCAAACTCAAAGATAAGATATTGACCAACATGACTGTGAAGTATACGGCTGAAAGAACAAACAACCACTGCACAGGTTGGCAATGACAAGACCGTTAAAAGCATTCAGACACATAAATGATAGTTAGAAAACTGACATGACAGGTCATAAAAGCATCATATAATCCTTAAATAGGAAAATCGGTCAGAAATCACAAACATATCAACAATACGAAAGGAAAATCAGAAGGCAATTTGGCATTTAGTTACCTAGTCACTAACTACGACGCTAGATTGGATAAGGAAGTTAAGGTGTAATGAGACATGTATACTTGGAACGAAAGAACAAAAACAATAAGAGGGCAGTAAACTCTAAGTCATTTGTTGCATGCAAGCGAGAGCAGACAAAGAAGAACCACCAGAGATGAACTACCAAAGTCAAGCTCATGTAACCCGCACAAACACACATAGTTAGTTCAGAACTTTATCACACAAGTAGCATAGCACCGCCGAGAGTGGGAGGGTTGTCTGGCACAATGAAGAAGAAACGAAAATGACTAGTGACAGATGTGGAGGTCGAGGAGGTGGTCGAAACTTTGGCCCTGACACCATCAACAATTTTTCACAGAGATTATTTACCTTCTAGGAAGGATGACGCACTCGTAATAAACGTCCCAGTGAATGAAAAGTACCCATTACCAATAACATCGGTTCCGAACGAAGTCAATGGTGATGAATACATGCTTGGGAAGGTGGCCAACCTGAAGTTCATGGATCACGATATCACTAATTCTCAGAGCTTCCCTAAGTTTGCTAGGGATCAATATTTATGCACAATTACCACCCCAAGAACATGAGCAATTCTAGTAGAACCGCATGAATGGGCGTTGGGCTTGGAGAAAGTAGGGATACTGAACTTGTTTGAAATTACACATTTCAGATGAAGTATGGAAATCAATGCATGTGTCAAGGTATTACTCAGTTGCATCCATGGGGGGACACTCTGACTGGATCCCCCAGTCTCAATTGATACTATTCTAACTATACGTATCATAGGGTTGAGAAAAGCAGGCAAAGACCCCTCATTATTGTTCCACAAAATGGGAGGGCGATCCCTCTCCAAAGCCATGAAAGAAAATTTTTACATATTCAGAGGCAAAAGGGATATGGATGTGAAGAGCATCAATGACAAGGATGCCAGGTTTACGATGTAGGTTTTGAGCTGCAAGCTGTTGTGCAAATGTCACAAAGATGAAGTGCCAGTGGCATAAAAATGCAAGGAGGGGGTTCAAATGAACTGTGTGACATTTATAGTTAACCAATTTCTATAATATTACACAGAGGCCCAGAAGAAGGGAGCTAAGTTTTACTCATTCTTATTACGTTGGTCGGATGGAAAGAGCCAGTTATTACTAGCACATGTGTGCTTTAGGTTGCAACCCTTTGGATGCTAAGTATGCCAACTTGTGCCACTCAACAATAGAGAGATGGAAAAATGACAAAAACACCACTTTTTATACATATTTCCATCTCATTACTAAGGTAGTGGAGACCACACTATGCATACCAAAGGAATCAATCATCGCATTCAAGGATATCGCAGGATTCAGAGCCGACATGCATCATCTATATGTGCAAGGAAAAAAGGATACTGCGCAACAATGATTTCCAACCAGTTACCGGTTGACACTAGAAGAAGTGCATTTAATAATCAATGACTGGGAGGACGATTAGAAGAATTAAATAGACACGATAGGGCCCTTGAAAGAGGATGAAGACCAAGACATCAGTGAGGAAGAGCAGGATCAGACGAATGGCATAGGGAATCATCCTAGCCAATATAAAGTCCCTCATGCAGGACTCAAAATAAAAGACAAGGAGCCAAAACAGATAGGAGGGGTGCAGAAGAAAGCTAAGGTGCATCGACAAACCCCGTTTTATATTTTAACCGATGATGATATGGATAGGATTGGGTACAAGATCCATGATTCCATAGAGGAACTCTGGGAGGAAGCTGCAAAGAAGCATGATGACCAACAAAAGAAGGTTCAGGACCAACTGGGAATCATTCAACAACTCTTAGAAACAACATGCATTGTGAAAGATCACAAGTCAGGGGACAAACCATCTACAGGACCAAGGATCGAAGCAGCTCATTATTAAGGTAGTGGAGACCACACTGCGCATTCCAGAGGAACCGATCATCGCATTCAAGGATATCATATGATTCAGAGCTGACATGCACCATATATATGTGCAAGCCAAAAAGGATCATGCACAATAATGGTTTCCAACCAGTTACCGGTTGACACTGGAAGATGTGCACTTACTAATCAGTGACTGTAGGATGATTGGAAGAATCCAATAGAAAAGTCAGGGCCCTTGGAAGAGGAAGAAAACTAAGACAACAATGAGGAAGAGCAGGATCAGATGAATGCCACATGAAATCGTCCTGGAAAATATAAAGTCCCTCACGTAGGACTCAAAAGAAAAGATAAGGAGCCATAACAGACAGGAGGGGCGCGAAAGAAAGCTAAGGTGCAACGACATGCCCCATTTATATTTTAACCAATGATGATATGGATAGGATTGGGTACCAGATCCATGATTCCATAGAGGAAATCTGGGAGGAAGATGTAAAGAAGCATGAGGACCAAGGACCAAAGCAGGCTGTGTGTATATGGCCCTAACACAACTCACAAGGGAACATAAAAGCATATTGATTGAGGCAGTTGCGCTAGACTTGCCAGCAAGAGAATTGTAGGAGAAAAAAAGGTGTTATGGCAACTTAATATAGTCATATCAAGACTACCATCCGAAGAGTACATGACTTACAAGCAAAATTGGTGCAAGAAATAAAGCATAGAGGAGATGCAACGCACCAAGACTTGAACATAATGAGGGACGAAAGAGCCCAAGTGCAGGCATAATATGAAATGGACCTTCAACAAAATAAGGAAATTGAAGGCCGCATAGAGGAAGTTATCAAGAATAACAAGGGGGCAAAGGAAAGGGCCATGAAATAACTATAGGAAAAAAGGAAGTTGAAGCTATGGTGCAAAAGACACAAGCCATTGTCCAGAAGTTATACAAGAAAGTATCAAAAGTTCCCCTGGTCATAGAAGCCACTATGGATGAACAATTTTCAAAGATTGGTGAAGTCATGAAGGGCTTCAGAGTGCAGATCCAAGATTTACAATCAAGGAGCACGCTCAGAACACCACCAAAGGTGTGTGAAGGTAGGGTGTGGATGGCAGAGATAGAAATTGCCAAGATCAAGAAAATAGAAGTCGAATGCACAAAGATTTGCGAGGAGAGTACGCAGGTATGGGACGAACTCATGGGAGATATAGAAATGAAGGCCATAGAGGCCAAACTGCGAAAAGTGAAAGAACAGGTGAACAAGGCAACAGAAAAGGTGACTACGATGCCACTAGTAGAGCGTATGGAAACCATTTTGGCTCAGTGATAGGCATATGTCGAAGTGGAGAAATAGAATGTCATTCAACAAAAACTTGGACCCAGGGAGGAAGAAGCAGTAAGGATTATTGGATAATTGGCCACTGTACAAGGTAAGGTCAAACAAGTCACAATGGAAACATAGCACAAACTTACAGACTTGATCGTGCAGGCCATAGAGGAGATAACAACAAAATAGGCCACTGTTGTCACGGAAGTAGAGTATGCTAACACTGCCACTCAACAATTCATTGCAACAAGGAAGAATATGCAACATGATTGAGTGGCTCGGGAAGAGCCACAAGTGAGTGTTGGGGGCTTGTTGGACAAGAATTATTGGGTGCAATTTAGGAGACAAACCTAAGTATAAATAAAATACACAGAAGGAAGAAAATGCACATGAGGAAGAAGTGCACAAAAGGAAGAAAGTGCACAGAAGAAAGTAAGCACGCAAGAGGAAGACAATGCACAAAAAGAAGATTAAAGCAAGTGAGCGAGAGAATAAAATGCGAACGATGACAACACAAAATTCCAGAAATAGAAGAGCAACATAAAATTTGCATAAAGAGTGAAAAGCAGAAGAAAGAAAACAATGAGTTAACTGAAGCTGGCCATTCCATGCATTGTAATGGGCTATTTTTGGGATATATAGTCAAGGGTTTTAAGCCCTAGATTTTGGGTATAAATATGTAACGGGTTGGGAGATTTAGGGTGGCTTGGAGAGGAGAGCGAGAGAGTGAACGGTGAGGTTGAAGGGTTATGGAAGAGTCGTGAATGTAATAGTCAGTTGGTAAGACATATGATGAATAAAGAGAGAGTTTAGAGAGGATATTATGTCTTGTGTTATCTACTTGTCTATGCATGTTTATGAATTATGTGGTTATGCTTCGTAGACTAGAATTAGTTTATGGATTAATTATAACGCAATATTCATAACTGTGACTGTGAAGAAACAATATAATAATCAAGAATATGTTAAGCAAAGGAATCTTAATCCTAGAAAGTAATACTAACAAAGAAGAATGAATCAACTGTTTGTCTCCCTTTCCCTTACCACTACAGAAACCTGGTTCTTGCAGTCCCAATAGATACCTCAGGTGAGACTTCATCTACACAAGCGAGTGATGTCGAATGACTCAGTTTTTGGTGGGTTTGTTGGTCATAGGTAAATTGAACATGGGGTCTTACAACCCGTGTGCAAAATAGGAAAGCCAACAACCCAAAACCCCTGAACTCGATGTAATAGACACGTGAGACTGTGTCCCCTAATATGCATCAACCTGTATATGTGGGACCTCCTCAACTCTATATCTCAACTCATAATATCTCTGAAAGGATATATCCTCCTCAAATATAACATCTCTCCTTACAACAACTCTCCTCAGTGCTAGTATGTAGATTAGATAATCCTTTGAGACCCCGATGTATCCAAATAGGATCCCCTTATTTGTTGTGGGATCCAACTTTGTCCTCTTATTTGAAAATACTTGAGAGAATGTCATACACTCAATTATACGAAGGTGTCCAACATCTGGCCTCCTTCTAGTGAAGGCATCCTTGGGATTCTTTCTCCCTAGAGCTCTATGTGGACACCTGTTCTGTAGATACACTACAATACTGCAAGCCTCATCCCATAAGAAAAATAACAACCCCTGATCATGCAACATAGATCTTGTTGCACCAACAATATTCTTGTTATTCCTCTCAGCAACCCCAGTCTACTGGGGATTCTAAGGAACTGTCAACTGTCTCCTAATACCCTCTTGGGTGCAGAAGTATCTGAACTTTGTGGAGGATACTCACCCCCATTGTCTGACCTCAAGACCTTGATCTTTCTCCCTATCATTTTCTCCAAAAGAGCCTTAAACTCTTGGATCCTCTTGAAGACCTCACTCTTGGTGTTCAAGAAATAGATCATGGTATTCCTGGAGTGGTCATCAATGAAAGTCACATAGTACTCACAACTACCCAATAAAAATGATGGCTTGGGCCCAATTACATTAGTATGTATCAAATCAAGTACCCCAGCTGATCTACTGTCACTACTATGAAAGACAATATTGGTGTACTTCCCAAGAGTAAACCCTCTGCACACTTCCTGATGATCAATGTCAAACTATGGCAAACTTGTCACAATCTCTGTTAACACTCTAAGAGATCCATGATGAAAATGAGCCATCCTTTGATGCCATAGCTCACACAATCGACTACTATTGTTGTTGCTACTATCCAAAGCATGCAACGACTGAAAAATTAGTCTATACAGATTCCCCTCACATGTCCCAATCACTCTTCCAGAAGTGACATTGGATCCCTTAGGGTGAATGGGGACCTTTTTCCCTCTAAAGGACACCTCAAATCCCCTATCCTAAATGGAGGAACTGAAATTAGATTCTTCTTCAGCCCATGATCATACAAGAAATCCCTGAACACGAATGGTGGCATCAACTCCCTATGAAAAGAAACCATGCCACGCCCAATCTCCCTGACTATGGTGTTGTCTCCAAGCACTATCTCCAAATTGATCTCTGGATCTTTGAGATCAGTAAAGTTCTCTCTGACACTTGACATATGACTGGATGCTCTACTGTCTATGTAGCATATATGGGATGGTGTCTCAACTGTCGAGCAACAAACGATCAAGGAACACTACCTCTCAAATTGAGAGTTAAACTCATCCTCCTCTATTGTCGATGTTGTACCGCCATGCTTCTTCTTTTTCTTATTGGGACACTGTCCAACATAGTGCCCACCTTTGGACACGTAAAGCATTTAACTTTACTCATGTACTTCTACTCACCTCCTCTCTGTTGTTGCTTGGCCCCACCCTTGGGACCCTTCTTGGTATTCTTCTTTCCCTTTTCAAAAAGAGAAAGATCACCCTCATCACCCCCACCACACTGCTAACTAGTAGACCCATAGAAAAATCTAAGCTCCTCCTGTACAAAGTCACCCCATAGCCTCTCCCAACTGGGCATATGCTCTCTAGCCATAATGGCCAATACACATCTCTCCCAAGGTTTGGAGAAGCCATTTAAGGTTGTCCTCACCAACTCATATAGATCCACTATCTCACCCACAGTTTCCAACTCATCACAAATATGAGAAAATCTCATGAGGTATGAGGTGACCAAATAAGTCTTCATCATCTTGGTTCCCCTCAACTTCTCTTGGAGCGTCATCTTCTCTGGTAAAGACCACACAAGAACTACCACATCTGAAATGTGAAGTCTTTACTATATACATGTGGAATGATATGGTCTTTTACCACATCTAGGATAGTCCTCTTAGACTTGATGTTTCTTTTCCTGAACTCAACCAAGAGCATTACATCTGTTGGAGGAACCACACAATTTTTTACAATATCCCATAACTCAAGTTCCTCCAAAATCACGACTATCCTAGCCTTCCATGGAGACCAATTGCTCACCCTCACTGTCCTATCCTCCACCCTCAACCCTGCAACCAACATGGTTTCCATTTTATGTTAAAATTGATGCTAACATGAATAACATAAATATGTTTTCGACACACCAAACACAGGTGTGAAATGAAGCTTCAAACGGTGTAAAAATTTCTGCCAACTGTTTGCTAACTATATCAACCAACTATTGTGCCCTTTGGCTCTGATACCATAAATAATTTTGAGGATCCTTAAAGGATGCCCAACGAGATTTCCTTGACCTGTTTAGGCATTGTTTTCAAGGTAAGAGCATGTTTGTTTGTTTCTATTTTAGGATTACTACAGGTCTGAACTTTCTGCCCTTAGAATCTTCCTTCTAGGAAGTGATTTAATGCTCTTTTGAAGCTGATGTTTGAATGGTTTAATCATGAAGTTTTGTTTTCCATGATTAGCAAATTCAAATACTTCAAAACAAATAATACCCTTTATGTATTTTCCACTTTTAATGATGATAAGGAAATAAGCAAACCACAAATTTATACACAGGTATTTTTGGTCAACAGGACCCTAGAAAAACCCCCATGGGGAAAACCAGTTTGGAGAGCAGATTTATTATGGAGATTCGAAGAAAAAGTACAATAAGGAAATACACAAGAATAAATTGATATAATAACAAACTCCACTTGAGCTTGGATCCCCTCTTGGATAATGCAACCCCTTTCCTTGCTTTCCTGCTATCCTTCTAGTTTGCGCCCCCTTTTCTAAGTATTCCCTTCCTCTTGCATGAAGATCCCTCTTCAAAGGTGCACCCCTCTCCTTGGCTTGGTGCACCCTCAACTCAAGTGAGCCCCTCCACAAGCATGTGTGCTCCATCTTCATTGGTGCGCCCAACCTCAAGCCAATGCACCCTCTTCTCAAGATGTTCCTCCTTCTCCTCTCCAATACTCTTCTTCCTCTCCTCTTTTCTCTTCACTCCAATCTCAAGACTGAACAAAAAGTGCCCTTTTCCCCTCCTTCTTTAGCTTTAGCCTCATCCTTAGGCTAACCTAGGAACCAATGGCCAACATTATATCTAGGCCAACCAAGATTAAGGTTTGATATTAAATCTCCCCTTTTACTTAAGTTCCTAAGTCACTTTATGTTAATAAAGTCACTTTGTGAATTAAGTGATAACAAAGTAACTTTAACTTTATAACATAAAGTAAAGTGGTTTGAGGGTCACTTTCCCCCCTTTGGGTTAGACAGTTAATAAAACAAGGAGACCACTTTCAAAGGTACCCAAAACTCAACACTGTCTACTCTAGATGGGCCTTGGGAGTCCATCTCCATGGATCACATGTCATGTCTACCTTCAACCAAGCATGGGAACGATTGTGTCTTCATGGTCATTGAACGATTCTCCAAAATGGTAGTTTTGGCACCCTGTAGGAAGAGCATCACAGTCGAGGCCACCGCCAAGATCTTGTTTGAACATGTTTGGGTTCATTTTGGGCTCCCACACACCATTATCTCAGATCAAGACAATAGGTTCTTGAGCACTTTTTGGTCCAGCCTCTAATTGACGATGGACATCAAGTTAACCAAATTGATTGCCTTCCACCCACAAAATGATGGAAAAATAGAGGTAGTCATTAGGATGATTGTTCGTATCCTAAGGATGTACAATTCCAAACATCCACACACATGGGATGAAATGCTTCCTTATGTTCAACATAGCTAGAACATATCCCTCCACATCTCTATTGACCACAACCCTTTTTAGGTGTGCTTGGGGTTCCAACCATAGACCTGTATATACATAGATATTCCCATTCCAGCTGCACATGAAGAGTCCTCCCATGCTCAGACTAAGGCTGATCGAGAAGCCACTTATTTTTATCACATCCAACAACAAGTTCATGATATTTTCCAGAAAGCCAATGTCAATTACAAGCAACACCACAATCAACATCAGGTACCACACAAGTTTCAGGTGGGAGATAAGGTATGGTTGCATTCGTAGAAAGAGTGCCTCACATGACCCCATAAGAAGCTATTCCCATTTCGATACGAGCCTTACACCATCACCAAGGACGTGGGTGAGAATTCTTTTAAATCAAGTATTCCTCCTTTCCTTGGCTTGCACCCGATATTTAATGTGGAACTGCTTCGACCATATTTTCCACCTCTCTTGGACACTTTGGATGTGGCCGAGCACTTGGAACTTACATAAATCAATATTGACTTCATTGAACAAGCGGAAATTTATTGGATCATGGACACCAAGACGAAGGGCTCCCGCCAACATAACATCCAACTCCATCGAGTTGTCAATGCAGGGCAATTTATTCATGAGGGCAAGTGGCTCACCGTGAGTCAGATTTAGCATAAGTTTCCCATTTGATGGAGGATAGTGATGCAATGGATACCATTTCTTCCTAAGGGGGGAGGAATGATCTAGGTGGACATCATTGGCCATCCAAATATTCTATTAGCTCAAATTACATTTTCCATCTTGGCAGCTTTTCTACAATTTTTCGGGTCCCAAACTTTCGAGGTCATTTTGAGGCCCTAAATGATGTTTTTTTTTACTTGGAAGCATAAAATATATCCCTATAGGAATGTATTGGGACATTTGGAATGTGTACTCCTCGACTATACCTTTTCGATGGGGTACCGAGTACCCTAAACAAAGATCGTATGCAAAAGTTGTGCCCTTGGGAAGTTGTTGTATCAACTACCCCCATCGGGACCCACAAACCTTTTGGTGTTTCATCTTTCAGGGTTAGGGTTTTGGATGTTTAGGGTTTTATCATTTATGCTTTATGTTAAAAAGTCCTTTGGAGCCTCATTTTAATCAACTTCTTGCGAATGATCATAGTCGACACATCTCTCTTTAGAGATAAGCTACCACCATTCTAACTAGCTTGTGTGCTTTGCATTTTATAGTATTTTGTATTCCAAACAATCATTAATAGAATTTGAGTTTTATTATATTACTATGTTCCTTCTAATATCTCTTTATATTTCCTTGTTATATATTTGCCTTCACGTTGTTCTCAAAATAATCTGGATCATCCATCTAAGCTCTCTCGGGAGAATGGAAAACAAGCCTTCAGCTGCTCCAAAGAGTCCACCTCAAGGGTACACATGATATCATTATATATTTGTCTTTGTTTATTTGCATTCCTATAGTTGTGCAGTACAAGTCAAGGATGGATTTTATCACTTTAAATTCCTGCACATTTCCTCCACCAAAAATAATTATGTCATCTACAAATAATAAATGAGAGAGAAAAACGTTAGGATCCATCTTCAATCCTCTTAGAAGACCCTTTCTTTTTGCATTATCAATGAGTTTATTGAGAACTTTTTCCGAAATGAGAAAGAGAAAGGGGGACAAAGAAAATCCTTGTATTATCCCCCTTGATGACCTGAAGAAGGATGTCAGGGAACCATTTACCAAGACTGCAAAATAAATCATTTCAACACGACTCATTATCCAATTAACCGTATGCAAATTCATTCAAATTTGGATTAAGACTAGTCTCATAAAATTCCAATTGACTTCGTCATATGCCTTTGAAAAATATGGCTTCAATACAAAATATGGGATATTTTAGTCTTTATAGTATGAAAATATTTTTGAGCCAAAGAAACTGCATTGTGGATCTGTCCATTAAAAAGCAACCCAAATTGTTCCTCCAATATGAGCTCACTTAAAATTGGTTTGAGACAGTTTTCAATTATCTTGGAAATGATTTTTTACATTAGATTGCAACAGGAAATAGGTGTAAAATCCTCAAAATATGAGGAGTCATTTTTTGGGGGGATTAGAGCCAAGAAATTCCTGTTCAAGCTTCCCAAGACATTGCCTGATCTTTGAGATTCTTGTATAGTCTTAAGTAAATCCTCCTTGATGAGATCATAGAAACCTAGAAAAAATTCAATAGATAAGCTATCTGGTCTCGGGCTCTTTCTTTTCTAGAAAGCTTCTAGCGTTTCCAACACTTCCCCCTCCAAAATTTTCACCTAAAGAGATTTGTTCATTTCATTAGAGATTAATCTAAGGAAAAAATTAATAACTTGCAGGATTTATTTTATAGGACAACCAACAGGGGCTTTGAAAATCTTAGAAAAAATAACTAACACCAGATTTAGCGATCTCGGTAAAGGAGGATATCTTATGTCCCTTAGGGTTTTTGATTTCTATTATTGAATTGAGGTTTCTCCTATGGTTACCAAAATTGTGGAGAAACTTAGATTTGTTATCTCCCTCCTGGAGCCATATTTCCCTGGTCTTTAATCTTCACTTTGATTAGTCAATAACGAATAGATCAAAATTTTTGTTTAGTAAATAACCTAACTTAGATTCTCCCTCCTTCAATAAGGAGTCTGAGGGCTTAGAGATTAGTAACTTAGCAATTTTTCCTTCAACCTCTCTTAAATGGGTTTTATTTTTAAGGTTGAAATTGCACGCCCATGATTGAGATACATGATCAAATTTTTCCATACTTTTTCAACTGATCAAAGTGCATTGCCGAAACTGGGTTGGAAGGTCAAGCAAATCTAGATTCAGGAAGTGTAGCTATAACTACATAAGAGGGAAGGATCGAGTATATCGATGCTGCAAATATCACTTCATCGTTAGAAGCCATTTGATGCATAATTTGGGATGGGTCCAAGATTCTGAAATAAGATTTTTGCAATAAGATTATTTTAACTAGCCATGATTGAATTCTAGGGGGGTAGGAGGTCTAGAGACTCATTTGAATGTTCAATAAAATTGGCATGTGATTTGAATTATCCCTAATCAATATAAACAATTTGATGATCCATAATTTTTCCAACATGTTTTCCGCCATAAAAAACCTATCTTGTTTTTTAGCAACTAGATCTTCCTATTTTCTACCATTTCTCCATGTCTGGGAGATTTTTGGGGGCTCCAGGTCCACCAAGTTATGAGCAGAAATCCACAAGGAAAAAAATACTTCCAGAGGGTCCCTTTTAGGAAGCTTCCCCCATACTTCCTTCAAGGACCTGGTAAAATTTAAATCGCCCCCAATCACTACATTGGGAGCCTGTAGGATACCAAAATTGCTTAAGCCCTCTCCAAAAGACCTTTTGTCGGGATACTGGGCATATATGTTGAGAATTCTAAAGGAGGAAGCCAATGAGATATCCTCCAAATCCAAAACGATTTCAGAAACAAAGAATTTCACAGACACATTCTTGAAATTAGGACCCAAATAAGATAAAATCCCCCCCGAGAAGCCTATTGCATCCTTTTCACAAATGGACGAATCCTTAAGCCACATCCTAAAAACTTCAATAGCCTACTTACCAGTGCACATAGTTTCTTGGACTAAAATAATATCAATCTTGCATTCTAAAACCGTTCTTTTGAGGTCCTGTATTTTTGGGGCACCCGCTATCCCCCTCACATTTAGGGACAAGATAATCATATGTAACTACTGGACATGGCTTTCCCCGCTCCAAGGACCCTCAAAATGGTTTATTGTTTACCATATTTGATTTCCTTCATAGCTTGTTGCTAGGCTAAAGACAGATGGGATTTTCTACCCACATGGGGAGTCATGCCTTTGTCTAGGGCTAGGCCACTAGAACAAGGGGGATCCATTGATTTTTGACTTATAATCTTAATAAATAATCAAAATTTATGAGAGGCTTCGAAGACTAGGAGTGGAAGTGAAAGGATGAAGGAAAATCCACTAGAGGAACCAGAGGACTCATGGAAGACACCACAATAGATGAAAGGGGAGGATGAGGACACCAGTGCTCCAATACCCAAGGGATCAGAGGATTTTTAGCAAGTTTGGGGGAGCATGGGGGAGAAAAAGACAAGCCATCACCTTTCTTAGAGTCCATGAGATTGACATTTTCTTTTGACGACATTGAATTTTTATAATTTAATATTGATGAACTATTCTCTGAAGGAACAAGTGAATTACCAGAATTCAAAGGTTTGAAAACCCCCCCATCATGACCTCCTTGCACTTTCCTGGAGTGGGCCTGAGAGTTATTACACGACGTAGAAACCTTGTCCATCACCTTTCTTAGAACCTTTGAGTTTGAACCAACTTTTCTCTTCCAATATTTTCTGAAAGGAGAGAAGTGCGAATGGGGGTCTTTGAGATTTTTCCATCAGATGGCCCACTTCATGGAAACTGAAGCATCTCAAAGGAATGTTCTAGTAGTCGATGTGTTGAACCCATGTAAAACCTCTGAAAAAAATCTCAATTTTGTCCAAAATACCTGCTCTAATATCCACTTGAATTTGAATCCACACCCAACACATGTCTGGCTTGGATTTCCATCGAGGTTTTCACCCCAAGAATTTACCAATCTGGTTTCCTATGGATTCCATAACGAACTCATTCCAAAAAACTAATGGTAATTTGGGTAGAATATCCCAAAACTTAGTGGGAAAAAGGGAATCCTACGCAAGGCCGAAGTTAACTGCCCATTCCTTCAGGATGAGGCCAGAGGACTCTAGTTCCACACCGGGAGAAAAATTTCTCCAAGTCCTCCTTGGAATTAAATTTAAAGATGATCCAACTCATAGACAATGTATGGAAAATAGGACAGTAGCCTAACAAACCTACCCAATTCGAGTCCAGACAAACAACCAATGCCGAGGACTGCACCATCTTACTAGAAAAACTCTCCATCATCATGTGGCCTAACAGAGATGAGATTTCACTCATAACTACATCTCATCCCATGACCATGCGACACTTCTCCTTCTTAGCGCTCTAGCACATAGCCTTGCGGTTAGGCACAAGCTATTTCTCCTCATCGTGCTTCGATATATTTTCAGTGTTCGACACTGCAGGGACAACTATCTTCCTTGTAAAAGGAAATTTTGCAAGTGAAGTGGAGCCGCTCGAAATGGTAGGATCTTGATTCTTCTTTGGGCTTGAATGCTTACCCGTGAAATATTTCTCTATTTGAGGTGGTTGACGATCGAAAATCTCATGAAGACCTTCGAAAAAATGGGGATGCGACCCCTTCTCGCCTTCTAGATTGTTGGATGGATCCAGAGCCAAACAATATTCACCGTGCCTAAGTTGTTGCAAACTAACGAACTCCTCATTGTTGAAAAACACATCGGTTGTATCAGTTTTCTCCTCCCAGTAATCAATGCATTCATCCTCCATCAAGAATGGTACGAGCTATATTAAACAGATCATTTAAAGTTTGACAAGAGCCTGGCCCTCCAAAACTAGCACCTATTACCGCTAACTCCACCAAAGATCTCTGCCACTTATGCTATGATAAGAACCTCTCGGAATAAGAACCAACTTTTATCTTCCAAGATTTTATGAAAGGAGAAAAGTGCGAAGGGGGTCTTCGACATTGTGCCATCAGATGCCCCACTTCATGGAATCTGAATCATCTAAAAGGCATGTTCTATTATTCGACGCGTTGAACCCACATAAATCCTCCAAAAATAAGCTCAATTTTGTCCAAAAGACCTACTCTAAGATCCACTTTAATCTGAATCCATGCCCAACACTTGTCTGTCTTGGATTCCCATCGAGGTTCTCATCCCACAAATCTACCAATATGGTTTCCTATGGATTCTAGAACAGATTCATTCCAAAAAACCAATGGTAATTTTGGCAGAATAGCCCAAACCTTAGTGGGCAAAAGGGAATCTCGCACAGGGTCGAAGTTAACTGCCCATTCCTTCAGGATGAGGCCAGACGGACCTTAGTTCCACACCAGGAGAAAATTTTCTCCAAGTCCTCCTTGGAATTAAATTTAAAGATGATCAAACCCATAGACAATGTATGGAAAATAGGACGGTAGCCTAACAAACCTACCGAATTCTATTCCATACAAACAACCAACGTCGAGGCCCACACTGAGACGAACAAAGTTCGTCACACACAAATAATCCAAAATATATGGAATACAGTAATCAAATCCATACAGAAAAATATATATATATATATAATGTATAAGAATGAATAGTAATATGATTACAAATGAGAATGAGGGCTCACTTATATACCCATGCAGGGGTGCTCTTAACCAATAGTCATATCCTTTGAGACATTGTAACACCCTGTTTCCCCCAGTTTGTAAATATAACTGGATTAGCCAAGGACTATGGAAAACTCATAAGTATGAATATGTGATGTAAATGGACCTGTAGGAAGAGGTCAATGAACGTGAATAACATTTTGATTTTATTACAAGACTACGGAGAGGGGATGTGCAGAAAAAGAGACCCCGATGGTAGTGGAAGGCACCTGAAAAGGTGGCATTAACTTCCACCCTGAATTAATACCGTATTTGGACTCCACTGGCCCGGAGAACCAAAAGCGGCTCGCTGGCCCCCAAATTTAATGTCTCGCAGGCTAGTAGGTGGGCGGCTTGATGAGGGATGGGATGGTGAACCACCCATCCATAGAGCCGTCAGGCCTGATTGGCGCGAGGGTAATCGTGCCACACGCAACCTCACGAGAGGATAAGGCGTATGGTAGAAGCGATTGTAGGGGCAGATGCGAGGGGAAATCTGGCATTACACAGAGTGAGTGATAGCAGAGAGGAAGGATTGCAACCCTCGCTCCTGGTCACTGGCAGGCAGAGAGACGCAGTCTCAACAACATCGTGGTCTCAGCTCGAGTGTGGCTAGTGGTAAATCCGCTGGGAGTCGCTATGCCTATGGTTGGGTGGAAACAAGCACCCCTCTCAGTATTTGCACCCACTTATGAAGTTATTTCTGATAAGTGTTTTGTTTATATTGCATCTTGAAACTCATATGCTGACATATATATGTATATGTTCATAGAACTGTGAAATTATGAATGATTTCTGTGTAGGAATGTTTGTGCAGTGTTTGATAAGAATGAATAGATATATGCTCATAACAGAGGAAACCACGCATGGCTTATGTGGATAAAGGAATTCTACTTATGCCTAGGTTGAACTAAGTTAGACTTCCAGCTTGTTCTCGGGAAGTTGCTTTCCCTTACCCGTCTCCAGGGATGCCCGGAGCAGATCTCGTCGCAGAGACCTTCCCTCCTTAGAAAGGTTCACCAAGAACCCAGAAAAGGGCTTGAATGCACGAGTCTTATTAACCCGGTACGAGGAGGAATGACCCTATTAGAATTCCAAAGTAGCAACGTAGGGGGTAAGTAACGATTCGATGGATGAGATCTTATCGGAAGACCCATGGTCATTCACGACCATTAGATTGACGGAAGTAGTGAGAGCGTTATACCTCTTGCCCTCTTTCCTCTATCTTCGTGAACAACGAGGAAATCAGGATCATAGATCCAAAGACCCAGGAGAACATTTGTACCATGGATCTTTCCACATCCACGAAGTAGTGGATGAATGCACAAGGTGGGACAATCTGAGCCGTTGGATCTCATCAGAAATCCCGTTGACCGTTGGATCGGGTTAAAATGCTCGGAGTTTAGTCTATGGAGTGTGCGCAGGAAGAAGGGATCTAGACCGTTAGATCTTGGTCCGATTTCAAGTCAGTCGTTGGATCGGATAGGTAAGTGCATTTTGGGTTGGCATTTGGCAAAGCCTGAGGCTTAACCTGAACCGTTTCCCTTTAGGACAGGTGTCAGAAATCTGGAGAGAGTCGGGATATTGGCCATCGGGATATCGGAGATCTTAAGGTCGAGGTAATCGGGACGCTATAAGTCGCGAACCCCGAGAGTTCATCTGGACCGTCCATCCGTTTGGGACGCGTGTCATAAATCTGCAGAGAGTCGGGATATTCGGCATCGGGAAATCGGAGTTCTTGAGGTCGAAGGAGTTGGGACATCACAAGTCTCGAAATCCCGACGAGATCAGAGCCGCCCGTTTGTGAGGACACGTGGCGAGATCGAGAGTCCATCGACATATCAGAGGTTTGGAAGGCAAGACTTCCGGAGCACCAGAAGTCACGGAAGCACGAGATTGGATCAGGACCGTCCGCTTGTGGGGACGCGTGGCAGAGATCCAGGCCATCGGGGAAAGTCCCGACGAGGAGGTCGTCCATCGGAGTTTGGTTCATCGGGATATCGGAGATCCTGGTGACAAGCTATCTGTGCACTTTGGAAACATGAAACGCAAAACCCCGATCAGTGGGGGACAACTGTCAGCACATCAGGGCTGAGGGAAGGACCCCAGTGGAGGCCAGCTGTCAGTGCAGCGGAGAATCAGGCTTCGAGGAGTCGGGAATCCCTTGGATGTATGTATTGTGGTATCGAAATCCCCGTAGCCCCGACGAGGGATAAGATTGAGGTCACGGGGATAGTGGTCATGTGAGCTAGGAGCCTAGCTAGGAGAGCTAGCACGTAAAGGGCGCGTCGGGATTCGAGGAATCGCGAGTCCTGGGGACATTTTCACCTTGGCATTGAAAACCCCGAAACCCCGATGGGGGACAAGGTTGCGGTCTTGTGAGAGAGAGGTCACGTGGGTTAAAGACTTAGCCCGGGAGGCTAATGCAACAGAGGAGCATATCAAGATTCGGGGATCGGTGAACCAAATTGTTGGGACACCACGAGTGTCAAAACCCCGATGGACGGAAGAGATTCTTTTAGAGAATCTCTGGGTCTGTAATGACCGTTAGATGTGGAGGTGAGACATCAACTTAATCCAGGACGTGAACATGCTTTAGGATAAAGGGAGAGCATATCTGGATGGCTAGAGTCCACCCATCCAGATCTACGACTGAGGTTCCATTCCAGAGCCCCCTTACTGTTCTGCCTTTAGAGGTAGGGGGGGGGTCTGGAATTGGACGCGCAACTCTCGAACGGTCGAGATTTACTCATCGTGATCAACGAATTTCAGGTGGATTCCGGACCCCCCTTGCCATTCTGCCTTTAATGGGGGGGGGGGGGTCCGAAATAGTGTGGCGTGTGAAGTGGGGCCCCTCCCTGTCATGACGACCACCATGTCGCATTTTCCTCTTGCCACCTGTATGCCACCTAACCACGCAACAAGGTGTTTTCTCATTGGATGTTCGCTACCCCTGTTGAGGTTGGTCCCTATTGGCCATTCGCTGACCCCGTAGGGATTCATTCCCATTGGTCACTCGCTATCCCTCCCGGGGTTCGGCATTTGCAGAGTCTAATGTTTGGACATTACTACAGCGTCGGGCGTGAAATACAAATAGGCACTACGTTCAAACTGAACCACGATCATGACCCGCGATCACCTGAGAATGGGGAAGAAAAGAGAAAGAGCCAGTCTATGTTGGATCTCCATGGTCATTTAGGAGCCCGAGTCCGACAGAGGACCGAAAAAATTTGATTTAGGTAGTGGGTATGTGACAAAGTGGTATCAGAGCATGGTTACAACACTTGGCCTGATTGGGCTCATGCACGATTCGTGCATAAACT